>JAYESA010000013.1:50400462-50467962 GCA_036927795.1 Iris macrosiphon | reverse complement strand
AGGAAGTGATGCCGACTACTGTTAAGGAGGAAGAGATACCACCTGCGGGGAGTTCCAGTCACCCAGCACCTATCGCGGCTGTATCTCAGACGGGGAGTTCCAGTCACCCAGCACCCATAGCGGAGCTTGATAACATAAACGCTGCTTATGCGCAGTATTTGAGGGACTGGTATCTGCCCCATTTTGGAAATCCTCGAGATTGATACTATAATGTTTCATATACTTATATATTATGCATTTTGTGTTACTGTGATACTCTGATACTTATATATTATGTGATGCTGTTTATGTCCATTTTGTGTGAGTGTGATGCTGTTTATGCCCATTTTGTGTTACTGTGATGCTGTTTATGCCCATTTTGTGTGACTGTGATACTTTTATTGTCTGTCTATAATATTTGTGTGTATTAATTGTATGACTGTGATACTTTTATTCATATTCAATATTGTTAATCCGGTGTTGAGTGTTCCACCGAAGGGGTCGATGAACCCATAGAATTCAACGGAGGGTTGCTCCGGGTATATTTTTAATTAGAAATTTATAAATTGCAGGAATAATAGTTTGGAACAATTCAGGTTTTTTTTTTTTTTTTTTGTAACTTTAGCGACGTATTTAGCGACGTCTAGCGACGTTACTATAAGTCGCTAAAAAGTCGCTAATTAGCGACGTGTAATTAGCCGTCGCTAAATATGTCGCTGTACGTCGCAAATTGCTGACATGGCAGTACTGCCAGGTCATTAAAGACGTCGTTGTTACGTCGCTATATAAGTCGCTAATTAGCGACGTTTAGCGACTTTAATAAACATCGCTATTTAGTGACTCGGAGTCGCTAAACGTCGCTAAATTTAGCGACACAATAAAGTCGCTAAAATACGTCGGCATAGCGACGTTTAGCGACATTTTTCCTTTCAGCGACTTGGTTTTTTCCGACTGCGTTAAAACGTCGCTAATTACGTCGCTAAAAGTTTTTAGCGACGTTTTTTTGTTATTTAGCGACGTTTTTGGGCGTCGCTAATTTGACTTATTCTGGTAGTGCTCACTCACTTAGTCATTAGCATTTCTTGTTCATTTATATATTGCTCATTCTCGTATTTATTTCCAATATTTTCTTTATTTCATATTTCTTGTAACGGTATATTGCATCTTATATATTCATATCTATTTACTGTTATATAGTTTATATCATTTATTAGAACTGCTGTTAGAGATGTACTCAGCTCCTTTTCTGACTAGATATACACTACCAAAATATGATAAAATAGCGATATTTTTAGCGATGTCATATTAAAATATCGCTAATATTAAAGATTTGAGCGACTCCCAAAATAAATGTCGCTATACGTCGTTGTTGGCTACACATAGCGACATTTACAACTGTAATTCAGTTTTATAAAAGAATAGTCGCTATAAGCTTCTTTAAGGTCGTTAAACGTCGCTGAGTTTTTTGATTTAGTGACGTATTTAGCGACATTAGTTTTTTTATTTTTAGCGACGTTTAACGACGTCTATAACGTCACAAACTTTTGAATTAGCGACGTTTTGCGACGTCTAGTTATGACGTCGCTATTTTCTATTAGCGACGTCATAAGTTGACGTCACTAAACGTCGCTAAATTTTTTAATATAGGTTTCATTTTTTCCCCTTCTATCGAAATCTTTCCCCAAATTTTAAAACCCCCCCGTCGTCCTCCACAGCCCCCTACTCCGGCGTCCTCCACAGCCCCCTACTCCGACATACCCCCATCCCTACCCCCCACCGGCTCCCCCACAGCCCCCCTACTCCGGCGGACCCCCCGAGTGCCCCCTCCCGCACGGTTCCTCCCTTCCGCTGTGGCTCCTCTCCTCCGACGACCTCGGGCTTCTCCTCCTCCTCTAGGTAAACCCTAACCCGATCTCTCTCTCTCTCTCACAGATGCAGACACGACATGACACTAATACAGACATGACACATACATACAGACACATACACAGACACGACACAGACATTATCATAGAGGGTGTAAACCCTAACCCTAACCCGATTTCTCTTTCTCTCTCTCTCATAAATGCAGACACGATATGACACTGACACAGATACGACACACATATACTGATACAGACACGACACAGACACTGTCATAAAGGGTGTAAACCCTAACCTTATCTCTTTCTTTCTCTCTCTCTCTCTCTCTCTGAGATACGAACACGATATTTGATAGCGGACACGACACATACACAGATATAGACACGACACAGACACGACACAGACATATACACCGACTGTTGTTACCAATAACTTATTAGACTACTTTTTACCAAAACATAACCCACTATCAGACGATGATTTTTAAACTAATCATACGACTTATTAGCATGTGAGTGTCCTATACATTGTATAAAGAAATACTTTTCATAAATATCCGACATCTCAAGTGTTTTTATGAGAATATTCAGTCATAAATGAGACAGGTGCAGGCACTGGGTGTGTGGTATTGTCTAGTCCACATTAGGAATATAATAATTAAATGTAAATTAGGCTTTACGGAGTAACATTTTAGAAACAAATGTCAAGTGTGGATATACAGGATATAGAGTTGACACTCACTGATATACTATAATATGAGTATCCAGGATGCAGAGTTGAACGAAAAAGTATCAGTGCTATGACTGGGTTTATCAGTGCATGTACTGTATTCCTGAGTATTCTTATGTGTGTGTAAACGAGTAGGTGTATAACATAATAGGGTATTCCTGAGAATATATGCTAGGACTAGGAGTATTAGTGCATGAACTATATTTAACGATGAGTATATACTTGAACGATGTCTATTCATCTTTGCAGAAGTATCTAGAAATGGATATGAATTACTATCTGTGTCAATGTTCGTGGATGTACAACCGTTATTCTGATGACATGTGCGGTGTGCGAGATGAATTCATTGAGGGTTTACAGCAGTTCCTGCAGTTCACCAAGGCGTTCACTCAGTACATGGACGGTACCAAAATTAAGTGTCCGTGTGTGAGATGTCGCAACTTAAAATATCATTCAAAAGTGGAAGTCACATATCATTTGTACTTGAAGGGTTTTATGCTGAATTACTATCAGCGGACCGTGTACGGAGAACTTGTGTCTTAAGCATCAAAGTCGAAGCCTTATGTGGAGCCGTATATGGATGTCCACAACCACGCTTCTTACAACGATGGGTGGGTGACATGGTTCTGGTTGCGGCGGGGCCTAATTTTGATTCGGACAATCATGATGCAGCTGAGGAGGCACCGAATGCTGATGCTGCTTAGTTTATGGAGTTGTTGGAGAATGCAATGACTCTATTATATCCTAGTTATGAGGATCATTCACCGTTAGAGGTGGTTACAAGATTGTTGAGCATCAAGTCCAATTTTAACATATCGTAAGAATGTTATAACCGACTGATGGATTTGATTATAGAGATCTTACTAGAGGGTGCAAAGTTTTCTAAAGACATCTACCAATCTAAGAGGATGGTGAGATCGCTCTAGATGGGATACGAGAAAATCGATGCATGTCGCAACGGGTGCATATTGTATGACAAAGACGACAAGGATGAAGATGCATGCAGATTCTGTGGTATTAATCGCTACAAGGCCAGTGGAAGAGGAAAGTCTGTCGGTGCAAAGAAGCCTACCGATTCAATGCACTACTTGCCTTTGACGCCGAGCTACAGAGATTGTTTATGGTAAAGGAGACTGCAAAAAATATGAGTTGGCACAGGCAAAAACAGATCGAAGGAGTATTCCATCCGATGGAGAAGCATGAAAGAACTTTGATCGAGAGTATCCAGATTTTGCTTCAGATCCGAGTAATGTCAGATTGGGGCTCTCCTCCGACGATTTTACCCCATTCAGACTTTTGGGCTCCCAGTATTCGTGTTGGCCTGTGATCGTTACTCCGTATAATCTATCGCCTTTGATGTGCATGAAGACTCCGTATAAGTATGTGAGATGATAAAATAACAAATAGTTCAAGTTCCTCAAGAATCTAAGTCTCATCCAGTGGTTGTGTCTCTATAGTTGCCAAACTAACTTCTTGTTGAGTCTACGGTCGACAAAATGGGTGTTATGGACCTCCAAACTCTATAATCTAGGCAACACTATCTCCTTACACTAGCATATATTCAGTGTCGTTGTCATTTAATTATACTCCATTAATGGATCATAAGGACAATGGAATGTTAGGTTGTGAGGCATGCTACCTAAGTTACAAGAACTTAACTAATAGTGTATTTGACCTATGGGCACATATACCAAGTACAATCATTGTTCTAACCTCTATCAAGCACGAAAGAAAAAAAAATATTTACGTTGTGAAAGGATGAAGCAAGATGCAATTCAAGCAGTCAAATGAGAATTCAAAATGAAATCAAGAAAGGTGATTTAAATAAGTGGATGAGATTCTATACTCTAATTATATTTGCAGGCTTGGTCGTTACAGTAATATAACCGAAGCAATATACTCTAGACCTGCATGGGGCACCACAAAAATATGTCACGACCCAGTCCTAAATACGTAGGACCAGGTATACACGACCATGCCAGCCGTATGTATATAAAAACTCCAATATATGAAAACTATAGCACATACGTACGCTGTATTTATGAATAATAATTCACAAGTGGTATATATATTTGATTTGATGGGAGGTCACCTATCATGTGTTCCCAGGGCTTCCTAGGTGGTGACCCTATGGGAGGTCACCCATCATACGGGATGTGTTATGGTTTTCATATACAGGAAGATCCCGACCATGAGTGCTCTATCCCGAACAATCCGGAATTAGGGTTTGTTTGCCTTCGCAGGCCGAGTCAACCTACGAAAGATGCTCTACTGCCTCCTATAACGTCCAAGCCTCTTGTAGTAAAGCTGCGTAGGGAACCTCCAAAGTCGTCACTCACGCTGAGGGTAGATCTCGGGAAAGACGACCTGGAGGAGTACGTAGTTGCCCATGCTAACGTCCCTTCTCTAGACGATGTAATTTCGGATGACGAGATACCTCATTTCATCAATAAAGGGCTATCTTTGAACTACTTCAAAGTTGCATACATAAGCACACTGTACTCCATGGAGCATGGTCTAGGCCTGCGTCTACAGACGTAGGTGACTACCACCGATGCTGCAAACTGGATCCTCCCCAGCCAAGGTTCCTACTTCACGGTTCCAGCAAGGAGGAGGGAAGACAAACCCATCATCTTCGGCAGGGTTGAATGCCCCCGCTCCCTCATCCCAGAGAAATAAGAGCCAGAACCCGATACCGATAAAATACAACTCTACCGGTTCAGTGGTTAAGCCAAAAATCTTATCCAGAAGATGGGCTATGATCTTAAAAGAAACCAAGGTCTTAATTACGGCAAAGGTCGATGACTGCCTGTACGCCTTGCCGCTACGATGGGAAGTCCGAGGACTACTACCATAAGACCAAGCATGGCTTAGGGTACGTTATGTCTCCCACAACCCCCGAAGGCTCGTATCAAGAAGATGAGTTACACTCTCACTCTTCAGAGTCTTACTCTTGGGACTCTGATGTCAGTATCAAAGAGATGCTTAAGCAAACATTGCCTAACAACATGGTGTCAGCTAACCCTGAGAAAGACGATAAAGATCCACTAAAACTCTTTAAAGTTGACCCGTGGGTCCAACACCTAGATGCCATGTTGGTAGACAATGTTTGGGATGGAGCACTCAGTTTAAGCTGGTTCTGAGCCATAATTATATGTCAACTCCACAATCTCTCATAAGATGCCAAAGAAATTATTACCTGGATCGACGTCTTTGTAGTTCAAAGATTTGATACACAAACAACTATTTTTTGTGGAATCAAGATCCAGAAAGTTGTCTCTGATCAGAGCATTTATTGACTTGAACCTAAACCCATTCACATAGTAACTTGGCTATATTTTGACGACAGTAATTGGTCCCTTGGCTAGAATTCTAATATATTCAGTCTCGGGTGTTATTAGATGATCGACCTAAATACCAAAGTAACGATATTAAGTTATTTATTGTGCAAGTACATACAGAAAAAGTAATTACCGGGCTCCTTACATATACGCTTGTCACACCCCAGCCCAAAATACGTGGGACCAGACACGTGGCAATGGCCAGCTGGTACGACTCCGTAGGGCTTTATAATTTAATGGACCCAATGAAGCGCACTTACGTTGTCTATGGTCAAGTGATCCAATTAATAATCTATTTCTAACATGCAACAACTAAAACTAAATCTCAATCCATGGTAAATAATCTCAAGAAAGAACGATACGCATTATCAGTCTACAGCCCAATAATACATCCGTTCGAATAGACCAAAAGAACAACATAGGTCTATAAACACTAGGCTATAAAAGCAGAATAAAAAATGGAAAGTAGTGCATGACTGTAATAGCTGAAAATGTAAAGATACCTGCAACGATGTCCACACTCCCCTAGATCAAGCATTCTACAAACTGCACCAATAACCTGGAAGGGAACCAGGTCCTTAGAGGGACGTAACAAGATACAAAAATATATGCCATAAAGTAAATACTGTGAAAACTCGAGGGTGAACTAACCAGCTAAGTGAAAATGCAATTTGAGGACAACTTAGTGTGTATGGGAAGTGTAGGCTAGATATATGCTGACGTAATTCACCAATTGCCGCGACTGGCTAGTATATGCCATATATGCCCCCATAACAAGGGCACTCTGTAATATAATAAAGTCCAGCTCCGAAGAGCGTGGCATCTGTACATGTAACGTCTATCATTCCGGAGAACGTAGAATCTGCATAATATAACGTCCATATCGCTTCGTAGAATGTGGAATCTGAATAGTATAACGTCCATATCGCTCTATAGAACGTGGAATATGAATAGTATAACGTCCATATCATTCCGTCGAACGTAGAATCTGAATAAAGGAAGTGGGTATCCCATACGCCTACTAGTCGTCTTCGCCGCCCAATGCCAATGTACAAGTCTCAAGTACGACGTGGACATCTCGTAACTATAATGCAAGTCCCTAAAGAAATACACAACTAAGCTATATACCGTCACACATGCTGCTCACACCGATGGCCAGTCAAGCATGAAGCACGTATCCCTACATGAACTCACTCTGTGACGTACAATAATACGAGTCAAGGCCTGGGGAGTCATATTGATAACTCTACAACTTTATGTGGGTCCACTAGACACTAGGTCAGACACAAGCCCTAACGTCAACGTCTTCGTTGACTGCACCCGAGTCTTTCTCGGACGCGCATAGTTAAATACAATATTTTAATAAAACATGCAACTAAATAATAATTGAATTTAAATGGTACAATAAGGCAAGGCATACTTGCCTGGAAGCCAGGCGAAGGTTCGAACACGAACTCGCCATGGGAGTAGCAGTGCAGCAATGGAAACTGGAGTTGATATCCCCAGATGCTGTCACAAATATCACCAACAGTTCCAGAATGAGTGAGATACTCAGAAAAGTATATGCATACGTACAATTTGGACACAGGGGCAAAAATGTAATTTTTGGTCAACATGGGGTCCACACGTGGGCCCGTCTTGTACCGAAAAATGTGCCAGAGACAGAGTTCTCCTAATTTATCAAACTCAGTGCCTACGAGTCCAGAACAATGATATGAACCCAACAAAATGTCCAGAACTAAATTTTGATGAGCCGATCACGAAATCGCCCGTTATATAAAACCGTGGGGCCCACGAAATAATGTTTTGTCAACATTCTCAGAATCGAACCAAACTTGGGTCACAGGATCAGCGTAATGATGCGAATCTGATGGCGTAAGTTTCTTTACAAAATAACAGGCACACACAAAATTTTGACGAGTGTCAGAACAGGCCGATACGATACTTTTCTATGGATACGCGTTGATTCCGGTGTACACGCACATCCAAATCAAGTTCTACAAAAGCCCACACATCCACGTTGACGATGCGCACCTTTCGGTGTAGTCACTACGCGACGAGGTTGCCTAGATTGACGGGACCAACGCCATATCGGAAAATTTTAATGTTTTGTAAAATAATTTTTTTAACGATTTGGAACTCAAATAACTATCTATAGAAATCAAACAAAATTATTCTAATTGAACACATAGTATGAGGGTCATATAGTGAACACACCTGCAAAGATGGCTCACAAAATGGTCAAGAGACGGAGGTATAATTGCACCATGAAGGGGGTTGGTCGAGGCTCAGTTCTGCTAATTGAAGAAGAAGAAGAAGAACAGTAGCGGCAGCAGCGTTCGCAGTCGCCGTAACGGTTTGGAGGAGAAGAAGGGGAGGGTGAAGCCCTGGGGGTGTCATTGGTCATCGGGGGTGCTCGGCGGTCGTCGAGGGAGGGTGCTCGGCGATCTACTTTGGCCAAATACGGCAGCAGTAGGCTTAGCACAGTAGCAATAGGCACCACAACAGCAGTCGTTGCCACAGCGGTGGCACGCGATGATGATGGTGGTGGGGATGATGACTGGGGCAGTGGTGGTGGTCGCATAGGTGACGGTGGCAGTGGTCATAGAGGCGAGGGTGGCATTGGGGATGGTGATAATGGTGGCGGTGGCTCGGGTCTCCGGCAGGATGGTGGAGATGGTGGTTGCAGTGTAGATAGCGGGAGGATGGTCGGGAAAGGAAGTCGGGGAGAAGGAAGGTGGGTTGTGGCTGCGGTGGAGCTGGCCGAGGGTGGTGAGGATGATGGCAGGAGAGGTCGAGGGCGGATGGGGTGGTGTTGGAGGTGGTCGTGATGGTGCAAGGGTGGCGATGGTGATGTTGTGAAGTCGGAGGGAAGACTGGTGGCGAGTTGCTGTGGTGATTGCAGGGGGCAGAGGAGAACGGGGGCGGTGGTGCTCAGGCTGCTCGGGGTCGGGGGCTATCTGCGGTGGATGGCCGGGGATCCGGCTGTACGTGAAGTCGGAGGAAGGAAGAGGGTGATGGTGATGATGTTTGTAATTAGTTTATGGTTAGGTTTCGGTTCTTGAAGGAGGATGGTGATGATGATATAGAAAATAATGGGGAGGAAAAATTTTGCATGAGGAGAGAGAAGAGGGGGTGCTAGCCTAGGGATTAGGGCCGGCCATGTGATCCTTGGGATGAGGTTGGAGGCTACATAAAGGAAATTGGAGGGTGGAGATGGTGTTGGGTTGAATGGAGGGTGGAGATGGCTTGAGGGGAAAGTTTTGGGTGTTGTGCACTAAAAAAATAAGAAAAAATATAATGTAGAACCGGTCAAAGAGAGGGGGAGGGTTTCTTCATGACTAGGGTCCAATGAGGGGTGGACACCTCTCTGCGCTTTTGCATAAAAGTCATCAACAATTGGAAAATTGCACAAAAGTAGAAATTAGGATTTAGTGAAGGAAAATACCATGTTTGGTGTGATGTAGTGGATGAAAATGGTGTGTGGTGTTTAGTATGAGTCTTGAGGGTGTGGATGGGGGTTTGGTTTGTTGTTTGGTCTAATTTTGGGTGAGGTTGGTTCCTTACACCAATTTAATTAAAATTAATGTAAATGGTTAATTAATTGGAAGTGCATAGGGTTAAACTTGGGTGGGACACAAGTGTCATGGATGTAGTAGAGTCAGAATATAATATTGTCAATAATTTGGTTGCACAAAACGGGTCGAGATTGTGTCTCCAATTTTGATTGGAACGGACAAAGATGCAAAGTTGAATTTATATTGATTTAAGAATGGACATTTGTAACGATTATTGTGCGACTAAAATAAAGCACAAGGGAAGGTATTTATGAGTTACACAAGGGTCAGAATGGAAGGCTGGCACGTCCAGGAAAAGTGTATAAAATTTGTTCAAATATCGAAGCAACGGTAAGGTGCACTAAGTGATACAAATATTGCACAATAATCTAAAACACTATGATTTAAATTCCAATTGGCTTAAAACTAACCCTAGTCTCTCGATATAAGCTAAGTAGACCTAAAATTTGGTCGAGAGAGTTTACAATCTACCCAACTTATAAGAATTTTGTCCTCGAAATTAAAATAAACACATAATAAGCTATAAATTATCAAGCAATGCTACAGACATACCTAGGACCGGTGTAGCTGGCATTTGCACTATCTGTTGGGCTATATTGGCACACTGGGGACACTCCTGAGCCTGATGTTGGTTTGATCCGTACCTCAAATACTGTCCTAATCTTCTCCTGTAACTAGGACGGTTAATATCTCAACATTCTTTCCTAGGTATAATGTCATCATCCTATAGTATCCATATTGAAATCATGTATCCTAACTTCTTACAATCGCTCTTAGCAACAACAAGTCTAATCTACCTAGTCAGTCATACCTAGTCTAGAAGCTCAACTCGAACAATTCCTAGGAGAAGTATATGTAATGAAATACTACATAGGTTTCTACTCAATACATAGAAATAAGGATATATAGAAATTATGTAATAAATATCTATTCAATCATACTAAATACCCTAAAATAAAATATAACCAATAATAACAAGAATACTAATCCTAAAATCTAAAAATCTACCAGCTAGGGTAATTTGAAAACATGTTCCCATATAACCACCTACTACTAAGGGTTAGGTTTAGCAAGCTCATGTCCTATTAGTCAAAAGTCTAAATCTCTATCCCTAATATTCAGCTAGCATTCCTATCAGACTTCTATCTTCCATTTACACTCCATACTCATGTGTCAATATATAATCTAGGAGTCTAGTAGTAATCATCTACCAATTGACTAATTAGTCAGCGTGTGATCTAAACTTGTATTTCGTTCCTTGAAATGAGACCTCCGTAGACTGTCCAACTCTGAAAGGTAAAAAGTGAACGGTCTTGGTGAGTCGATCCACGATCACCCATACCGTATTGCGACTACTAGGACTCCTCGAAAAGCCCGTAACGAAGTCCATAGTGATGTGCTCCCATTTTCACTAAGGTATCGGGAGTGGGTTTAAGTAAACCTACGGACCTCTGATGTTCAGCCTTGACCTGCTGACACACCAGGCACTTTGCCACGAAGGGGCTATCTCCCTCTTCATTCCATGCTACCAATAGTACTGCCTCAAGTCTTTGTATATCTTTGTGACTCCTGGATAAATAGAGTATGCTAAACTGTGCGCCTCTGATATCAGCTCCTGACAAAGTTCTCCGTTCGAAACATAGAAACAATCTCCACATCTCACAGTCCCGTCCTCGTGTATGCGCCATCCTGTTGCATCCCGTTAGAGTGAGTGTGCCCGCGCTCCGCTCGGGGGTCGCTTCTACAACTGGATAACTAGCATGCCTCTGTCCTCTGTCAAAGTCTCTGGAATTTGGCATCTGTTGGCAAGACAGCCTTGATCCTCTCAACCAATGTCGATTTCACCTGAAATCTCGGCAACTGGCCGTCTGCTCCGGACATAATGATATCTATGCCTAACTGCTCTAGATCTCTCAACAGGTGTTGCTGGGTAGTCAAAAGAATATCCTGGGCCTCCTACTTAATGCGTCAGCTACCATATTGGCTTTTCTCGGATGGTACTATAGCTCAATCTCAAGTCTGTCATCACCTTGAGCCAATATCTTTGTCTCCCGTTCAGGTCCTTCTTTAAGTTTTAAAAGAAACTCGAGGTCAGGTACTTGTCACGAATCTTATCTTGTTGCCACTCTACCAATTTTTACCTCAAACTTGAGGTTTCTCCTAGTTTACTCCATGCGTACCCTTCACCCAAACTATATGGGTACCATCTTGTTTATAACTGGCCATCCATTATAGATAGTTTACGATATCCAACTCAAGGCTATAACATCTGTCGATACTCTCATCCTTTGATCTAATTGCTCTATTTCAAATACTAGCTCAATTAATCGAGTTATCAATGGTAAGAATACAAGCCTAGTAGACACTGACAACCGTGATAAGTCTAGTATATCTAATCTAATTTGAAAGCTACAATGCAGTACTCATCTCATCATCCAAATATTGGGTCTAGCAATCTACGTCTAGCAATCTACCTATATGTTTTAGCTTAGTCATATAATCATCATTATCTAAAGGGTAGGAAATTTTCTAGATCTGATACTGTAAGTCACGAGGTAACTAGGGGTTAACTACTATGGTTTGCTACCTAAAGTGCTATTTCATACTATTTTTTATTAGTATCCAATAATGTTCTTCTATATGTGAGTCTAAAATTCTATCTTGCCAAGTTTATAAGGTCGTTCCTTGTATCACTACCATAAGACTACAACTAATTCCTAGCATCTAGCTATGTCTCTCCTAATTTATTCTAGAGCCTTAGAAGCGAATAATCTCTCTAGCTTATACTACTAGCTTCTAATACTTACAAATCTCTACTACCCTAAGTAAGGGTAGGGTCTAGTTTTAAGTCTCTACTTTTATGTCTAATTCTTATGTCAACGGTCTATACTAGCTCTAGTAACAAGAAAGAACTTATCAACCTTCTCTACCATGGTTAACCATCTACTCAAACAACCTATCAAATATGCCATCTTCGTCTTAACGAGGATATGCTCCTGGAGGAAATCACCGGGCACGAGCATCCATCTTCCCAAAATAAGGAAGATGAGAAACAATAATAACGATGTCGACGGTAACGAACGAATACAATAATGAAGTCCAAGGGCGACAATCGAATACAAGAGGAGTTTTAAATTCAGTTATGGATTGAGATCTTATTTAACATTAATCCTAAGTTGCAGGCTCATTCGGTACAGTAACGTAACCAAAATGATATGCTCTGACCTGCATGGGCCACCACTAAAACCATGTAACACCCCAGTCCCAAAACACGTGGGACCAGACACGTGGCAATGGCCAGCTGGTACGACTCCGTAGGGCTTTCTAATTTAATGGACCCGACAGAGCGCACTTACGTTGTCTCTGGTCAAGTGATCCAATTAATAATCTATTTCTAACATGCAACAACTAAAACTAAATCTCAATCCATGGTAAATAATCTCAAGAAAGAACGATACGCATCATCAGTCTGCAGCCCAATAATACATCCATTCGAATAGACCAAAAGAATAACACTAGGTCTATAAACACTAGGCTGTAAAAGCATAATAAAAAATGGAAAGTAGTGCATGACTGTAATAGCTGAAAATATAAAGATACCTGTAACAATGTCCACACTCCCCTAGATCAAGCATCCTGCAAACTACACCAATAACCTAGAAGGGAACCAGGTCCTCAGAGGGACGTAAGAAGATACAAAAATATATGCCATAAAGTAAATACTATAAAAACTAGAGGGTGAACAAACCAGCTAAGTGAAAATACAATTTGAGGACAACTTAGTGCTTATGGGAAGTGTAGGCTAGAAATATGCTGACGTAATTCACCAATCGCCGCGACTAGCTAGTATATGCCAAATATGCCCCATAACAAGGGTACTCTGTAATATAATAACGTCCAGCTCCGAAGAGCCTGGCATCTGTACATGTAAAATCCATCGTTCCAGAGAACGTGGAATCTGCATAGTATAACGTCCATATCGCTCCGTAGAATGTGAAATCTGAATAGTATAACGTCCATATCGCTCCGTAGAACGTAGAATCTGAATAGTATAACATCCATATTATTTCGTCGAACGTAAAATCTGAATAAAGGAAGTGGGTGTCCCATACGCCTACTAGTTGTCCTCCCCGCCCAATGCCAATGTACAAGTCTCAAGTACGATGTGTACATCTCATAACTATAATGCAAGTCCCTAAAAAAATATACAACTAAGCTAAATACCGTCACACGTGCTGCTCATACCGATGGCCAGTCAAGCATGAAGAACGCGTCCCTACATGAACTCACTCTGTGACATGCAATAATATGTGTCAAGGCCTGGGGAGTCATATTGATAACTCCACAA
Organism: Iris macrosiphon; assembly: GCA_036927795.1. Classification (NCBI taxonomy): domain Eukaryota; kingdom Viridiplantae; phylum Streptophyta; class Magnoliopsida; order Asparagales; family Iridaceae; genus Iris; species Iris macrosiphon. The sequence continues at coordinate 50,454,124 of JAYESA010000013.1, read as the reverse complement.
CTTTAGGTGGGTCCACTAGACACTAGGTCAGACACACGCCCCAACATCAGCGCCTTCGTTGACTGCACCCGAGTCTTTCTCGGTCGTGCACAGTTAAATATAATATTAAAATAATAAAACATGCAACTAAATAATAACTGAATTTAAACAGTACAATAAGATAAGGTATACTTGCCTGGAAGCCAGGTGAAGATTCGAACACGAACTTGCCATGGGAGTAGCAGCGCATCAATGTAAACTGGAGCTGATATCCCCGGATGTTGTCACAAATATCACCAACAGTCCTGGAATAAGTGAGATACTCAGAAAAGTATATGCATACGTCCAATTTGGACACAGGGGCAAAAATGCAGTTTTTGGTCAACACGGGGTCCACACGTGCTTGCACCAAAAATATGTCAGAGATAAAGTTCTCCAAATTCATCAAACTTAGTTTCTACGAGTCCAGAATGATGATACAAACCCAACAGAATGTCCAGAACTGGATTTCGATGAGCCGATCACGAAATTGCCGTTATATGGAACCGTGGGGCCCACGAAATGACGTTTCGTCAACATTCTCATAATCGAACCAAACTTGGGTCACAGGACCAGCGTAACGCTACCAATCTGATGGCACAAGTTTTGTTATGAAATGACAGGCACACACAAAATTTGGACGAGTGTCAGAACAGGTCGATACGGTGCTTTTCTACGGATATGCGTTGATTCTGGTGTACACGTACATCCAAATCAAGTTCCACGAAAGCCCACACGTCCACGTTGATGATATGCGCCTTTCGATGCAGTTGCTACGCGAAGAGATTGTCCGAATTGACGAGACCAACGCTGTATCAGAAAATTTCAATATTTTGTAAAATAATTTTTTTAACGATTTGGAACTCAAATAACTATCTATAGAAATCAAACAAAATTATTCTAATTGAACACATAGTATGAGGGTCAAATAGTAAAAACACATGCGAAGATGGCTCGCAAAATGGTCGAGAGACGGAGGTGTAATTGCCCCGTAAAGGGGGTTGGTCGAGGCTCGGTTCTGCTAATTGAAGAAGAAGAAGAAGAAGAAGAAGAAGAACAGTAGCGGCAACAGCGTTCGCAGTCGCCGCGAAGGTTTGGAGGAGAAGAAGGGGAGGGGGAAGCCCTGGGGGTGTCGCCGGTCGTCGGGGGTGCTCGACGATCGTCGGAGGAGGGTGCCTGACGGTCTGCTCCCGCCAAACACGGCAACAGTAGGAGTAGCACAGCCACAGTAGGCACCGCAACAGCAGTCGTTGTCGCTGCGGTGGCACGCGACGATGATGGTGTCACTACCATATTTCCAGATTAGGGCATTAGTGTAATTTCCCCTGTTTAATTTTAATCATGTAAATATTTAATGTGATGAGTTTTATTTAGTTGATTAGAGGTGTTCTTGATGATAGGTTTTAGTTTAAACCCTAGAAACCATTAGGTCTAACCCTAATGGCTAAACCCTAATTTGTGTTCTAGCTTTAGAGAAACCCTAATTTTCTATGGTAGTTTTAGATCTCAAACCCTAGAAATGACTAAACCTTAGTTAATTAAATTCTTCATGACTTAACATGGAGGATTAATTTAACCCTTGCATTAGGAACCCTAAACCTAGCCTATATTATAAAGGGGAGCCTCCCTCAACCATTCCTTCATGAAGAAAGAAAACCAAACCCTAGCCTCCATTTGAAAAACCATTCCCTCACCCCACAAATTTTAGAATCCAGCCCTAGGATTCGACTTTCCTCCTCCATCAAGGGGAAACAAGGAGCTTGGGCCAAGAGGACTTGGAGAAAGGAAACCTACATTGGGAAATCATCTCCCAATAGGTGAGAATCCAATTTTTCCATTTTTAATTCTGTTTTTCCTTGATTGTTGGCCATTAGGAACCCACCTTATTGTGTAGATTCTGATTTCTAGGGTTCTACATGAAGACCTAGGAGGAATTAGGGTTGTGATGACCTACGGGTGTTTTTCCCCAATTTTAGGAACCCTAACCCTAGGGGTTGCTTGTAGACTGATTACATCTCCTAGACTGATTACATCTCCTACGTATGAGAGTAGATCTCGATTTTAGGGTTTCGATTTGGGGAATTTTTCTGTGCTGTGTATTTTGTGTAGTGTGGGTCTTGTGTCCCCGTGTCTCGAGATGTCAAATACGGTGGAGTATTCTGTGTGTACAGTCGGGCATTAGTAGTGAGTTAGGACCTGTGTGTTTGAACAGTGGGTGATTATGTATCTGTGTGTATCAGCAAGTATGTGTCTGTGTGTGCAACCCGTGAGCATCAGGAACTGTGTAGATTGGTCCCAGTGAGTGCATGTGTTGTGTTGTGTCAGTAACTTGTGTGTGGTAATGTAGGATTTATGTGGTATCAGTGAACATGTGCTTGACTGTGTATAGGTATTTGCAATTGCAGTGAGTGTTTTCCTGTGTGTCCTAGGTTTATTCTCCAGTAGCCAGTATGTAGATGTATCAGTGTCGTGTCTGTGGGAGTCTTTGTGCTTCAGTTATGTATGTAATACCTGTGTCTGTGTATGTGTGTCCCTGTTTTGGGAGTGTGAGTACCTGTGTAGCATATACTTATGTCAGTGTGTGAGCTCGAGTTTGTGTGTATCTGCAACAACTGTGGGTGAGTGTACCTAGTGAACCTAGGTGACAGTGTGCCTGAGAATGTGTGATACTGTGGGGAGTAGTTCCCTGTGTAGAGTCGAGTTTTCTGGGTTGTGTTGGTGTTCAGTGTTCAGTAGCAGTAGTTGGAGAAAAAGGGTATTCTGTGTGTAGACCTGTGTGTGAGCAGTGTGAGATGATTGTGTAATTCCTGTGTGTCTGTGTGAGTGATCAATTAGGTAAGGTATGGAATTCCAGGTTCAGTATGCATCTGTGTAGTGAGAACTGTGTAGATGTGTTAGGGGTTAAGAGAGGGCAGATAGTGTATCAGTGAACTTGTGTTTCACTGTGTAAACATCCATGTGTGACCTAGGTATGTTAGTATCAGTTAGTTCTGTGTGTACCTATACTGTGAAACCTGTGTGTGAGTGTATCACTGAGTGAGAGTGAACCAGTGAGTGTGTGTGTGTGTACTAGCCTGTGTGTGTGTTAGCTGTATGTACTAGTGTGTGTGTCTCAGAAATTCCCAGGTCAGTGTGTCTCAGTGTGTTAATTCTTGTGTGTTTCCTGTGTAGAGTATCAGTATTAGAACAGTGTGAACTGTGTATATAAATTAGTATATGCAGGTGTGTAGGTATTTGCAGTATGTTTGTGTATCAGTTAACTGTGTGGATGCCAGTGTGACTGAGTGTGTGTATAGACTGAGAAACTCTCAGTAATACCTGAGTGTATACTATGTAAACTATGAGTGTCTGTGTATCATAGAACCCTGTGTCAGTGTGTCTCAGGTGTGTATCAGTTCAATTCCAAGTAACAGCTAGATGAGTTAACTGTGAGTACCTATGTCTAAAACTGTAGGTGTGTGAGTGAGTGAAAAATTTCAGGTTCAGTAAACATCTGAGTGTGTGTGCAATTTATGTGACAGTGTGTATGTGTATCTGAGAAGTGTGTGTGTGCTGTGTGAATTAACTGTGAAATCAGTATGTTTAGGTATCTGTGTGTGTATGACCCTGTGTCATAATATGCCAGTGAGCTTTGGGTGAGTTCAGTGCATTAGGTATATGTGTGTAGGTGTAGGTCTGTGCTAGTAATGATTTTCCAGGTCCTATGTATCACTGTATGAGTACCTGTGAGTGAGTGCTGTGTGTGAATCAGTTAGCAAATTAGGAAATGATATCGGGTATTGGTGTGGGTTAATATGTAGAGTTGTGGAGGTAGTATCCAAACTTGAGGAGTGGTACCAGAGTACCATGAGATAGAGGTAACTTAGTCTCAAGATACTGAGTTGAGTATAGATATCAAAGTACTAAAACTAAGATAATACTATGTGATAGATTTAACTATTATATTATAAGATATAAATGTCTAGTGTCACTTAGTATTAACTAGTGTAAGACTAGTATGGACTAGTAAACCTAGTATAGACTGAGCCATGACCTAGAAGCCTCATTTCTTATTTAACTAAACATGTTATTTCCTTTAATTCAGTATTTGATATTTATATTCCACAATTAGGTCTTTGTGACTCTATTTTGGACATCGATCCTCACATATTCATCGGGACCACAGGCGAGTACATTCTCTGACAGTTTTCGCTTTTGTTGATTACTTCTATAAATCTAGTTGTATTACATACTTGATTCTGACACTGTGGATACACGAGTTAGCACCCTAGATCGCTGTCATGAGGAGTCATGATTGGAATCCATCGTGCTAGCAGGGGATGGGGAAACTATTAGTAGATTATGTGATCATATCCAAACTCTACATACATCATAGCTCTCCCCATATCTCACGTCGGGTGCGGCCTGACCATTTACATGCTTCATAGCTGTTATATATGATTAGCCTGACCATTACATGCATCATAGCTAACCATATGGTTAGCCTGACCTACAAGAATCATAGCTAATCATATATAACCAGCCTGATCTAGTCCCAAGCCGATCACATAATAAATTAATATTTCAAACACTTAGCTAGATGTTTATTCTTTATTTCAGATTCACTTGTTCTAGCATTCACTGTATATTGTTCATTTTTAGATGTTCTATTGCCAATTTCATATTCTCCAATACTCTATATTTCCAGTATTTATTTCATCTTGTATTCCTTACACTGTTTTTATAGTTTTTGTCAACTTAAATAAAACTGCTGTTAGTGTTTGTGCTTCGCTCCAATCCTGACTGGATAACATTTTCAGAGGACCTGGAGGACTTTTGCCCCACCCATTACGGCCCGGGACTAGAGGGAGATTTTACCCCTGAAATCCCAGAGGAGTTGCCTATCCAAGAGGAGATCCTACCTGCCTGCACTTAGATTACTCTCTTTTTTCCTGTATTAATCTATTAGACTGAGATGGAGTTGTATTATTATTTGTGACTTTTGAGGACATCTAGACTCAGGACTTGTGATGTACTTATTTGTGTTTGGCTTATGATAGAACTCTTTATTCCCATTTCTCATCGTGCCAATTACTTTCATATAGCTTGTGATTGAGTATATTTATAGAACTGTGGATTCATATTATCATTATCCTCCGTACGGAGTTAAGACTATTGACAGGATGTATTATGTTTGTGACCTAGACAGCGTTCTACCGCCGATACTGCGGCGTAGGCTGGACGTACCCACGGCTCATGCCCAAATTCCGAGTGTGGGTCATGACACGTTTTTAGTGGTAGCCCATGCAGGTCTAGATTCGCATTTAGAGCGATATCGTAGTGGTGCTCGCTTAGAGTATTGCTACGAGCCTGTTTTAGGAAATAGGAATTAGGCCGAGAATATGCTCAATCATAATTAGGAAATTTCTGATTCTTATAATACTACTCTTAATGATTATTTTCTTTAGAAATTTTATTGTCCTTCCTTGATGATATTGTGTCTATTACCTTAATTAAATATTTCGATCTGTCTTCAGGATGCCGCCAAGGACCAGGTCCCTGAGACTCGGAGCAGCAGAGTTAGAAAGGTCTGCCACCTCTGGCCCTGCTGGACAGACATCTGTAGCATCTCCTACATCTTCCGTGCATGTGGGATTGTCTGTACTATTCGGGGGTCCTCCCCCACCTGTTCAGAGAGTTCCCATAGCTACGACGGAGCCTCTACCACCACCACCACCGACTCAGTTTCCAGGAGGTGTGCCCGTCGATGGGGCACAGATGTTCGTATTGATCCAGGGCATGGTCGATGCCCAAAGGACGTCGGTAGAGGCCCAGAGGGTGCAGGCCGAGGCACACCAGGCCCAGACCAAGATGATGAGGATGAGCATGGAGAATGCTCATCAGGTGGCTCTCCAGGCTGTAGAGAGAGTCGCTCAACAGCAGCATCCTGGCCAGTACCACCAGAGGCCGGGCACCATTGTGGACTTCAAGAGAATGATGCCTCAGTAGTTCAAAGGGACAGAGGGGATACTCTACGTCGATGATTGGCTAGAGGACATCGAGAGGAACTTGCGCTTGGCGCAGCTTCCGGAGGCCCTTCAGATCGAGGCCGCCGGCAGCCAGATGTTCGACATCGCCCTGACGTGGTTTCGTACGGAGCCGAGACTCTTTCACGGGGGACTCACTTGGGAGGCTTTCAGGGAGCTCTTCAAGGAGAAATTCTTTTCTGATGTTGCCCTGGGAGCCTTGGAGAGTCAGTTCCATGACTTAGTCCAGTGGAGGTCGTCCGTGGATGAGTATGCCGCGGAGTTTTGCCGCCTGAGCCGCTTCGCACCATCGATGATTAGAGATCCAGGAGACAGGGCCCGGAAGTTCAGGAAGGGGCTGACAAGGGAGATCAAGTCTCACACGTCGGGATATTGCACCGCTACCTTCGAGGGCATATTGATGGATGCCCAGATAGCCGAGGACGACTTGGACCTCAGGCCCAAGAGGGGACACGATATTTCAGGAGGAGCAAATAGTGGTGTAGGACCGGGGAAGCGTCCACACTTCCAGCAGCAGCAGAGGCCCTACCAGCAGCAGCACCAGCAGCACCAGGCACCAGCCCGAGGACAGGTCCAGCATCAGCAGTAGAGGCAGACTCAGCCCGCCATCCAGTATGCGTACTGCGGGAAGGCAGGACATACTAGAGATATCTGCAGGAAGAGATTGGGCACGTCTGTCCTGCGGATCGACGACACATCAGCTGAGGGATTGCCCTACCATCCAGACTCGTCCAGGTCAGGGTGGAGCAGCCGCCCAGAGAGGACCAGCTAGGGTACCTGCCGTACCAGGAGGCCAACAACAGAGGGGACCACTTCCACCGAAACATCAGAGGTTTTCTCAGCACCAGCAGCAGAGAGGTGCACCCCAAGGGCGAGCATACGCCATGGCAGTCGAGGAGGTCGAGCCAGCAGGAGATTTGATTACAGGTTCAGTTCTTCTCGATTATATTCTCGTATTTACCTTATTCGACTCTGGTGCTTCCCATAGTTTTGTCTCTGTATCTTATGTACTTCGACATCATTTATAGATAGAACCATTAGCTAGGACTTGCAAGATCACGACTGGTGGAGGTATTATCCTAGTCCGTGATTATTGCAAGGACCGAAGGGTGTCAGTGGGAGGCCAAGAGTTGAGCGTGTGCTTACTCGTCATGCCACTTCCGGGATACGATATTGTACTCAGAATAGACTGGTTGAGTAGGCATCATGCTATTATAGATTGTCATAGAGGCAGAGTATTATTTAGACCACCAGGAGAGCCGGAGTTTGAGGTCGCTAGAGGAGCAGCGGAACAGAGTAGGAGCACATTTTGTGGAGCTAGAACGGAAGAAAAAGAGTTGCCACATCCTCTGATAGCGGAGTTCCTGGATGTATTTCCAGAGGAGTTGCCAGGCTTGCCGCCAGACAGAGATGTTGAATTCTCTATAGACTTGGTTCCAAGAGCAGAGCCTATCACACAACATGTCTATAGAGTCAACAACAGCGAGCTGTCAGAACTGAAGAAGCAAGTTGAGGAGCTGTAGGACAAAGGCTTCATCAAATCCAGTTTATCACCATGGGGAGCTCCAATATTGTTCGTACCGAAGAAGGACGGCACGGTGCGCAAGTGCATTGATTATAGAGCTTTGAACAACCTCACTATTAAGAACAAATATTCGCTGCCGAGGGTAGATGATCTTTTTGATCAGTTGAGTGGGGCGAAGGTATTTTCGAAGATAGATTTGAGGTCAGGATATCACCAGGTGAAGGTGAAGAGAGAAGACACGCCGAAGATAGCCTTTCGGACCAGATACGGCCAGTTTGAGTTCATGGTAATGCCATTTGGTTTAACCAATGCACCGGTAGTATTCATGAACCTGATGAACAAGGTGTTTCACCAGTACCTTGACAAGTTCGTGGTGGTGTTCATCGACGATATTCTTGTGTATTCCAAGACCCCGAAGGAGCACGAAGAGCACCTGAGGTTGGTCTTAGAGACTCTCAGGAGGGAGGAGCTGTACGGGAAACTCTCAAAGTATGAATTCTTTTTTGACAAGGTTGAATTTCTTGGGCATGTGGTATCGGGTGACGGAATCTCGGTTAACCCACAGAAGATCGAGGCAGTGGAGTTATGGGCTACCCCCAGTTCGGTAGCTGAGATCAGGAGTTTTCTCGGGCTAGCAGGATACTATAGGAGGTTTGTATAGGACTTCTTCAGGATTGTAGCACCAATGACTAGGCTGACCAGGAAGGATATGGATTTTGTCTGGACGGAGGATTGCCAGGCAGCATTTGATGAGCTGAAGAAGAGATTGACGATAGCTCCAGTTTTGATGTTGCCAGCGGGGACAGGTGGATTCACCATCTACAGTGATGCTTCAGGGAAGGGTCTGGGATATGTTCTTCAGCAGCACGGAAAGGTAATTGCCTATGATTCCAAGCAGTTATGCCCTCATGAAAAGAACTACCCCACCCACGATTTGGAGTTGGCAGCGGTTATCTTCGCTCTAAAGTTGTGGAAATATTACCTGTACGGAGAGCGTGTGGAGATCTTCACATACCACAAGAGCTTGAAGTACGTATTCACACAGAAGGAGCTGAACATGAGGCAGAGGAGGTGGTTGGAGTTGATGAAGGACTTCAACATCTCATTCCAGTACCAACCAGGGAAGGCCAACGTAGTCGTCGATGCCTTGAGCAGGTATCCGATGGCTATGTACTTGACGACAGATAGACATTTGTTGGCTGATCTGGAAAGCTTGGAGATTGAGGTGTTAGTTCCCGGTACTGAGATTCAAATATGGGGATTGCAGATACATTCCGAGCTGATGGACATGATTAGAGCTGCGCAGTATGATAATGAGGCTCTGAGGAGTATCAGGGCACAGGTTCGGGCAGGAATGTCGGACGACTTTACTATCGCAGATGATGGTTCTTTACGGCACGGCACGAGGATGTATGTGCCGAACGGGGAGCTGCGCGAGGAGGTTTTGTAGGAGGCACACCGCTCTCAGTACTCGATGCATCCCGGTGCCAACAAGATGTATCGAGACTTGAGGAAGCACATATGGTGGTATGGAATGAAGCACGAGGTAGCACGCTTCGTATCCCGGTGTCTAGTGTGCTAGCAGGTAAAGGCAGACCGGCAGAGACCAGGTGGATTACTTCAACCTTTACCTATTCCAGAGTGGAAGTGGGAGCACGTGACCATGGATTTCGTTTCAGGACTTCCGCGTTCTCCAGGAGGGAAGGACGCGATTTGGGTCATCGTGGACAGGTTGACCAAATCAGCCCACTTCTTACCTTTAAAGGTGGACACGTCGATAGAGAGGCTAGCAGAGATGTACGTACGACAGATCGTTAGGCTTCATGGAGTTCCTGTGAGCATCGTCTCAGATCGGAATAGTCGTTTCACTTCCCACTTCTGGAGGAGTCTGCAGGCTAGCTTGGGTACTCAGCTCAAGTTTAGTACCTCATACCACCCCCAGACAGACGGGCAGTCTGAAAGGACTATTTAGACTCTCGAGGATATGCTACGCACTTGCGTTTTAGATCTCGGAGGTTCTTGGGAGGATCATCTGCATCTGGTAGAGTTTGCTTATAACAACAGCTACCAGGCCAGCATCGAGATATCACCATTTGAGGCTCTTTATAGACGGAGGTGTCGTACACCGTTATCTTGGGATGACGTTGGAGAGAGAGCCTTGCTAGGACCAAAAATGGTCATGGATGCAGCAGAAAAGGTGAAACTCATTAGAGACAGACTACGAGTGGCGCAGGATAGACAGCGGCATTGGGCCGACAGCCACCGTAGACCCCTTGAGTTTCAGGTATAGATTTTTATTTTTTTGGCTTGTGATTGTTGTTTAGACTGCATGTTGAGACTATTTTGTTTTAGGTTGGCGATCTAGTATTCCTACGGATTTCTCTGACGCGTGGCACAATTCATTTTGGTGGAGGCGGAAAGCTTAGCCCACGCTACATCGGACCCTTCGGTATTCTTGCGAGGGTAGGTGCTGTGGCGTATAGACTAGACTTGTCGCCTGCACTAGAGGGAGTGCGTGACGTATTCCATGTGTCACAGCTGAGGCGATACGTGGCAGACCCTAGTCACGTACTTGATCACTCGGAGATCGAGGTTGGTTCGACTCTCAGCTACCCTGAGCAGTCCGTAAAGATCTTGGATCGCAGAGAGAAGGTGTTGCGGAACCAGACTATTCCTTTGGTTCGTGTTGCATGGAGACATCACTCTCCAGGAGAGTCGACCTGGGAGAGGGAGGACGAAATGTGCGAGCAATACCCGTATCTCTTTGAGACTTGAGGTATAATTCATTTTCTAATTTCGTTCTTGTTCTAGTTCAATCCAATTTCGAGGACAAATTTTTTTTTAGGAGGGTAGAATTGTCACTACCACATTTCCAGATTAGGGCATTAGTGTAATTTCTCCTGTTTAATTTTAATCATGTAAATATTTAATGTGATGAGTTTTATTTAGTTGATTAGAGGTGTTCTCGATGATAGGTTTTAGTTTAAACCCTAGAAACCATTAGGTCTAACCCTAATGGCTAAACCCTAATTTGTGATCTAGCTTTAGAGAAACCCTAATTTTCTATGGTAGTTTTAGATCTCAAACCCTAAAAATGACTAAACCTTAGTTAATTAAATTCTTCATGACTTAACATGGAGGATTAATTTAACCCTTGCATTAGGAACCCTAAACCTAGCCTATATTATAAAGGGGAGCCTCCCTCAACCATTCCTTCATGAAGAAAGAAAACCAAACCCTAGCCTCCATTTGAAAAACCATTCCCTCACCCCCATAAATTTAAGAATCCAGCCCTAGGATTCGACTTTCCTCCTCCATCAAGGGGAAACAAGGAGCTTGGGCCAAGAGAACTTGGAGAAAGGAAACCTACATTGGGAAACCATCTCCCAATAGGTGAGAATTCGATTTTTCCATTTTTAATTATGTTTTTCCTTGATTGTTGGCCATTAGGAACCCACCTTATTGTGTAGATTCTGATTTCTAGGGTTCTACATGAAGACCTAGGAGGAATTAGGGTTGTGATGACCTACGGGTGTTTTTCCCCAATTTTAGGAACCCTAACCCTAGGGGTTGCTTGTAGACTGATTACATCTCCTACGTATGAGAGTAGATCTCGATTTTAGGGTTTCGATTTGGGGAATTTTTCTGTGCTGTATGTTTTGTGTAGTGTGGGTCTTGTGTCCCCGAGTCTCGGGATGTCAGACACGGTAGAGTATTCTGTGTACACAGTCGGGCATTAGCAGTGAGTTAGGACCTGTGTGTTTGAACAGTGGATGATTATGTATTTGTGTGTATCAGCAAGTATGTGTCTGTATGTGCTACCCGTGAGCATCAGGAACTGTGCAGATTGGTCCCAGTGAGTGCATGTGTTGTACTGTGTCAGTAACTTGTGTGTGGTAGTGTAGGATTTATGTGGTATCCGTGAACATGTGCCTCACTGTGTGTAGGTATTTGCAATTGCAGTGAGTATTTTCCTGTGTGTCCCAGGTTTATTCTCCAGTAGCCAGTGTGTAGATGTATCAGTGTCGTGTCTGTGGGAGTCTTTGTGTTTCAGTTATGTATGTAATACTTGTGTCTGTGTATGTGTGTCCCTGTTTTGGGAGTGTGAGTACCTGTGTAGCATATACTTGTGTCAGTGTGTGAGCTCGAGTTTGTGTGTATCTGCAACAACTATGGGTGAGTGTACCTAGTGAACCTAGGTGACAGTGTGCCTGAGAATGTGTGATACTGTAGGGAGTAGTTCCCTGTGTAAAGTCGAGTTTTCTGGGTTGGGTTGGTATTCAGTGTTCAGTAGCAGTTGTTGGGGGAAAAGGGTATTCTGTGTGTAGACCTATGTGTGAGCAGTGTGAGATGACTGTGTAATTCCTGTGTGTCTGTGTGAGTGATCAATTAGGTAAGGTATGGAATTCCAGGTTCAGTATGCGTCTGTGTAGTGAGAACTATGTAGATGTGTTAGGGGTTAAGAGAGGGCAGATAGTGTATCAGTGAACTTGTGTTTCACTGTGTAAACATCTGTGTGTGACCTATGTGTTTTAGTATCAGTTAGTTCTGTGTGTACCTATACTGTGAAACCTGTGTGTGAGTGTATCACTGAGTGAGAGTGAACCAGTGAGTGTGTGTGTGTGTACTAGCCTGTGTGTGTGTTAGCTGTGTGTACTAGTGTGTGTGTGTCTCAGAAATTCCCAGGTCAGTGTATCTCAGTGTGTTAATTCTTGTGTGTTTCCTGTATAGAGTATCAGTGTTAGAACAGTGTCAACTGTGTGTGTAAATCAGTGTGTACAAGTGTGTAGGTATGTGCAGTGTGTTTGTGTATCAGTTAACTGTATGGATGCCAGTGTGACTGAGTGTATATGTGTAGACTGAGAAACTCTCAGTAATACCTGAGTGTATACTATGTGAACTATGAGTGTCTGTGTATCATAGAACCCTGTGTTAGTGTGTCTCAGGTGTGTATCAGTTCAATTCCATGTAACAGCTAGATGAGTTAACTGTGAGTACCTATGTCTAAAACAGTAGGTGTGTGAGTGAGTGAGAAATTCCAGGTTCAGTAAATATCTGTGTATGTGTGCAATTTATGTGACAGTGTGTGTGTGTATCTGAGAAGTGTGTGTGTGCTATGTGAATTAACTGTGAAATCAGTATGTTTAGGTATCTGTGTGTGTATGACCCTGTGTCATAATGTGCCAGTGAGCTTTGGGTGGGTTCAGTGCATTAGGTATATGTGTGTAGGTGTAGGTCTGTGCCAGTAATGATTTTCCAGGTCCTATGTATCACTATGTGAGTACCTGTGAGTGAGTGCTGTGTGTGAATCAGTTATCAAATTAGGAAATGATATGGGGTATTGGTGTGGGTTAATATGTAGAGTTGTGGAGGTAGTATCCAAACTTGAGGAGTGGTACCAGAGTACCATGAGATAGAGGTAACTTAGTCTCAAGATACTGAGTTGAGTATAGATATCAAAGTACTAAAACTAAGATAATACTATATGATAGATTTAACTATTATATTATAAGATATAGATGTCTAGTGTCACTTAGTATTAACAAGTGTAAGACTAGTATAGACTAGTAAACCTAGTATGGACTGAGCCATGACCTAGAAGCCTCATTTCTTATTTAACTAAACATTTTATTTCCTTTAATTCAGTATTTGACATTTATATTCCACAATTAGGTCTTTGTGACTCCATTTTGGACATCGATCCTCACATATTCATCGGGACCACAGGCGAGTACATTCTCTGACAGTTTTCGCTTTTGTTGATTACTTCTTTAAATCTAATTGTATTACGTACTTGATTCTGACACGGTGGATACACGAGTTAGCACCCTAGATACCTGTCATGAGGAGTCGTGATTGGAATCCATCGTGCTAGCAGGGGATGGGGAAACTATTAGTAGATTATGTGATCATATCCAAACTCTATATGCATCATAGCTCACCCCACATCTCACGTCAGGTACGGCCTGACCATTAACATACTTCATAGCTATTATATATGATTAGCCTGACCATTACATGCTTCATAGCTAACCATATGGTTAGCCTGACTTACAAGAATCATAGCTAATCATATATAACCAGCCTGATCTAGTCCCAAGCCGATCATATAATAAACTGATATTTCAAATACTTAGCTAGATGTTTATTCTTTATTTCAGATTCACTTGTTCTAGCATTCACTGTATATTGTTCATTTTTAGATGTTCTATTGCCTATTTCATATTCTCCAGTACTCTACATTTCAGTATTTATTTCATCTTGTATTCCTTACACTGTTTTTATAGTTTTTGTCAACTTAAATGAAACTGATGTTAGTGTTTGTGCTTCGCTCCAATCCTGACTGGATAATATTTTCAGAGGACCTGGAGGACTTTTGCCCCACCCATTACGGCCTGGGACTAGAGGAAGATTTTACCCCTGAAATCCCAGAGGAGTTGCCTATCCTAGAGGAGATCCTACCTGCCTGCACTTAGATTACTCTTTTTTTTCCTGTATTATTGTATTAGACTGAGATTGAGTTGTATTATTATTTGTGACTTTTGAGGACCTCTATACTCAGGACTTGTGATGTACTTATTTGTGTTTGGCTTATGATAGAACTCTTTATTCCCATTTCTCATTGTGCCAATTACTTTCATATAGCTTGTGATTGAGTATATTTATAGAACTATGGATTCATATTATCATTATCCTCCGTACGGAGTTGAGACTATTGACTGGATATATTATGTTTGAGACCTAGACAGCGTTCCACCGCAGATACTATGGCGTAGGCTGGACGTACCCACGGCTCATGCCCAAATTTTGGGTGCGGGTCGTGACAGATGGTGGTGGGGATGACGACGGGGGCAGTGGTGGTAGTTGCGTAGGCGAGGGTGGCGGTGGTCATGGAGGCGAGGGTGGCATTGGGGATGGTGATAATGGTGGCGGTGGCTCGGGTCTCCGGCAGGATAGTGGAATGGTGGAGACGGTGGTTGCAGTATAGATAGCGGCGGGATGGTCGGGAAAGGAAGTCGGGGAGGAGGAAGGTGGCTGGTGGTTGCGGTGGAGCTGGCCGAGGGTGGTGAGGATGATGGCGGGAGAGGTCGAGGGCGGACGGGGTGGGGCTGGAGGTGGTCGTGATGGTGCAAGGGTGGCGATGGTGATGGTGATGTTGTGAAGTCGGAGGGGAGACTAGTGGCGAGTGGCGGTGGTGATTGTAGGGGGCGGAGGAGAACAGGGGCGGTGGGGCTCAGGCTGCTCGGGGTCCGGGGCTGTCAGCGGTGGATGGCCGGGGATCCGACGGTAAAGTCGGAGGAAGGAAGAGGGTGGTGGTGATGATGTTTGTAATTAGTTTAAGGTTAGGTTTCGGTTCTTGAAGGAAGATGGTGATGATGATGTAGAATATAATAGGGAGGAAAAGTTTTGCATGAGGAGAGAGAAGAGGGGGTGCTATCCTAGGGATTAGGGCCGGCCATGTGATCCTTGGGATGGGGTTGGAGGCTACATGAAGGAAATTGGAGGGTGGAGATGGTGTTGGGTTGAATGGAGGATGGAGATGGCTTGAGGGGAAAGTTTTGGGTGTCGTGCACTAAAAAATAAAAAAAATATAATGTAGAACCGGTCAAAGAGAGGGGTTGGGTTTCTTCATGACTAGGGACCAATGAGGGGTGGACACCTCACTGCACTTTTGCATAAAAGTCCTCAACAATTGGAAAATTACATAGAAAGTGGAAATTAGGATTTAATGAGGGAAAACACCATATTTGGTGTGATGTAGTGGATGAAATGGGTGTGTGGTATTTAGTATGAGTCTTGAGGGTGTGAATGGGGGTTTGATTTGGTGTTGGGTCTAATTTTGGGTGAGGTTGGGTCCTTACATCAATTTAATTAAAACTAATATAAATGGTGCTCTTTAATTAATTGGAAGTGCATAGGGTTAAACTTGGGTGGGACACAAGTGTCATGGATATAGTAGACTCAAAATAGAATATTGTCAATAATTTGGTTGCACAAAATGGGTTGAGGTTGTGTCTCCAATTTTGATTGGAACGGACAAAGATGCAAAGTTGAATTTATATTGATTTAAGAATGGATGTTTGTAACTATTATTGTGCGACTAAAATAAAGCACAAGGGAAGGTATTTATGAGTTGCACAAGGGTCAGAATGGAAGGCTAACACGTCCAGGAAAAGTGTATAAAATTTGTTTGAAGGCAAATGCTAGTATAGTGCTCCAAATATCGAAGCAACGGTAAGGTACACTAAGTGATACAAATATTGCACAATAATCTAAAACACTATGATTTAAATTCCAATTGGCTTAAAACTAACCCTAGTCTCTTGATATAAGCTAAGTAGACCTAAAATTTGGTCGAGGGGGTTTACAGCACTCAACAAAGAAGAAAAATGACGTCTTATTTCTTGTTCTACTTCTTCATCTCTTATGTAGGGTCTAACTGACCTCAGCTCATCATTATATATGCTAAAAAATAATGAAGCAACCGCTGATTAGTAGCATAATAGTAGCTTATATTATTATATTGAGATGACATAAACATAGACGTATCAATTACTTACCCCTCTAGCTTCTCCACTTCATCCTCGTCGCAATTGAGTAATATATAAAACTGAGCAGCCCTTAGCTTGTCGTCATTCAAATATCTCTTCTTTATTTTTCCCGAAGGCTTTTCGAACGTATTGAATACTTTCAGTATTGCATCATTAGATTCCTGATATTCGTCGTCATTTCTTGGAGCTCTCGTTCTATTAGTAGCAACATGAGGTTTGAAATACGTCGAACAAAAGTTTGTAATCTCCTCGAGAACATAAGATTCACAAATAGAGCCCTCAACCCGTGCCTTGTTTTTCACCTTTCTCTTTAGGTGATTCAGTTGCCGCTCGAATGGGTACATCCACCGATAACCGACAGGGCCACCAACACATGCCGCATAGGAAAGATGAATTAGCAAATGCTCCATAGAGTCAAAGAATCCAGGAGGGAACACCTTCTCGAGCTTGCACAGTGTTACCGCAATGTCCTTCTCTTGTTTTTTTAGACGATCGACGAGCAACTTAGTAGAACAAAGATCTTTGAAGAATATGTTGAGCTCTGTCAATGGATCCGAAATGACCTACGATAAGAATTCTCGAAATGCAATCAGAATTAATCTCTCCATGAATACGTGACAATCGTGGCTCTTCATACCAACCAGTTTGTTCTCCTTGAGGTTGACGCATCTTCTCAAGTTCGACACGGACCCGTCTGAAAATTTTAGACCCTGAATCCACCTACAAAGTCTTCCTTTATCCTCCTTCTCCAGTCAAAAAATTAACTTAGGCTGCTTTAACTTTCTATTCCCCTCATCTATCAAATGCAACACAAGACATCTATATATTTCTTCTAAGTCCAACCTGGACTTCGGATTATCTT
Source organism: Iris macrosiphon (assembly GCA_036927795.1). Lineage (NCBI taxonomy): Eukaryota > Viridiplantae > Streptophyta > Magnoliopsida > Asparagales > Iridaceae > Iris > Iris macrosiphon. The sequence continues at coordinate 50,437,141 of JAYESA010000013.1, read as the reverse complement.
TCGTCTTCCCTTTTACCTCTATTACAGTATTAATTATGTTATCAAATATATTCTTCTCGATATGCATGACATCAAGTTTATGTCTGATCATATTGGTGCTCCAATATTGCAGATCCTAGAATATACTCCTCTTCATCCAGTTATGGGTGCGACCAAATCTGTCACACTTGTACCCCTTAGCAGGCTCTTCGATACAACTTGGTAAATCTTTTACCTCTTCTCATATCATGTATCCGGGCCACCTTGACGGTGGATTGGCCTACTCCACAACGCCCACACGAAAAGTATTCATGTTCCTCCGGTACGGATGATCCTTTGGCAAAAATTGTCGATGATAATCGAAGAAGCACGGTTTGCCTCCGTGTTTCAAATAAAAAACCTTAGTATGGTCCATGCAAAACAGACATGAGAGACGACCATGAGTGCTCCATCCTGATAATATTTCGTAGGCCAAAAAGTCGTTAATGGGGCCAGAGTTTATCATCTCACATACTTAGTTGTATATGAACATAGCATGATTATAAACTTTTGCTCGACGTATTTCAAACCTCATGTTGCTACTAATAGAACGAGAGCTCCAATAAACGATGATTGAATATCAGGAATCTAATGATGTAATACTGAAAGTATTCAATGCGTCCGGAAAGCTTTCGAGAAAAATGAAGAAGACATATTTGAATAACGACAAGCTAAGGGCTGCTCAGTTGTATATATTACTCAATTGCGACGAGGATGAAGTGGCGAAGCTAGAGGGGTAAGTAATTAATACATCCACATTTACGTCATCTCAATGTAATAATATAAGCTACTATTATGCTACTAATCAGCGGTTGCTTCATTGTTTTTCAGCACATATAATGATGAGCTGAGGTCGGTTAGACCCTACATAAGAGACAAAGAAGTAGAACAAGAAATGAGATATTATTTTTCTTCTTGGTTGAGGGCATATGTAAAGGTCTCAGTAATTACTTTTTTTGTATGCACTTGCACAATAAATAACTTACTATCGTTACTTTGGTATTTAGGTCGATCGTCTAATAACACCCGAGACTGAATCTATTAGAACTCTAGCCAAAGGACCAATTACTGCCGTCAAAATATGGCCAAGTTACTGTATGAATAGGTTTAGGTTCAAGTCAATAAATGCTCCGATCAGAGACAGCTTTTTGGATCTTGATTCCACGAAAAATAGTTATTTGTGTATCAAATCTTCGAACTACAAAGACGTCGATCCAGACAATAATTTCTTTGGCATCTTATGAGCGATTGTAGAGTTGACATATAATTATGGCACAGAACCTGCTAAGATCGTGCTATTCAAGTGTGAATGGTTCCATCTGATTCAAGATCAAGGTTGGAAAATTGAAAAGCATGATCTTTTGGATATAAACTACAAGCATAAATATCAAAGCTATGAACCATTTGTCCTATCAAGTCAGGCTTAGCTGGTATACTTCGCAACTTATCCTAGACAGGGGACATCGAGGTCAGATTGGTGGACAATATGCAAGACTAAAGCTAGAAATACATTTGACGTTGACGAAATAGCTTATCAGGAGGACGAGCTACCTCTTGTAACAAATATTGTAGATATGGACTAAACGAAAGTTACTCATTACATGAATAATAATGTAGAAGAGGTAGAATTACTCGAAGAGGAAGACGAAGACGAAGTAGATAAAAGTGAAGATGATGAGGAAGAGGAAGAGTAGGACAAGGAAGGCGAACAAGATAAATTTTCTGAAGATGATTGAGAATAAAATATTTTGCCTGTAGAATGTACTATATTTGACTGTAGAATGTACTATTTTGACGAAGATATGTATTATATTTTGACTGTAGAATGTACTACCCATTTAGACTTGTGACACTACTAGTTATTTACTGTGCAATTCTATTAATGTTGTGAGATATGCATAACATTTTGACTGTAGAATGTACTAAATATTTGTTTATTTGTTCTATCATCATATGTCGTTATCAGGTATAAAAGGACGACGCGGAGTATTCGGCATATCCTGAGATAGACGAAGTGCTCCTCCGGTACTGCCTACTGTTGGTTCTGGATCCTCGGTACCTTGTACTCCAGAATATCGACCAGTCACATCTCCGACTGCGACGATGTTACGTGGCAGCACCCCTGGGATAAGTAGTTCTAGCCCTGATACTACTCCCTCGTCCAGCGTTCCTTCTACTGACAGAACCATAGAGACAGATGAGCATATGGCGGAGGTTGAGCCGACGTCGTCCCAGCATCAGCTAGATCCTCCATGCGCACCTCCGGACAAGACGAGGACAAAGATTTGGGCTGAGGGTACAAAGTAAGTCAATTAGATGGTTTAGCATCATATATATATCGTGTATTTCTTTATTCATCATATATTGAATTTTTTGATAAAAATAATTATCTCTGTATAGATATCGTCCCTCGTCGGTACAGAGACGCCTGGGCCACTTTCTGAGGTACAACTATGGTGGCCCTTGGATCAACTACTCAGATGCTCCGGATGAGAGAAAGGAGTTCTGGTTTGCGCACTTCAAGGTAAAAGTATATTTTATCAATCATCTAATTTATGTATATTATATAACTTATTAAATTACTTATTGTAGCAAACGTATTTTTATCCACCGACCGGGCCGAGTTGATCGAGCAGATATTTTCTGTCGTTGCCGCCAAGCTGATCCATGATGCTCTGGATGACCAGAAGGCTCATGATCGCTAAGGAAAATCGATCCAAGGTTGGATCATGCCTGAGCAGTGGACTGCGATGAGGGCTAGATTCGACGATCTGAGGTACAAGAAAAGGTCTGAGAAGGCCAAGGCGACTAGACAGAAGGCAACAAAGTGGTATGGTGGCTCGATTTCGATAACAGAATATTTTTGTAGTTTGGTATATTTTTTAATTCAAATATATTATTTTAATACAAGTACGATAAAATGGTAGTAGGATAAAATATTTAATTTTAGAACTAAATAATATATTTTTAACAAGTATAGAGGGGTGAGGATACAAACATGGTGATCGTCTTCCTGGCCACCCATCGAAAGGGCGAGAATCTTATTGATGAGAGGGCCTCGTAGACCTATGTAAGTATTACTTTACTTTGTGTTAATTTTAATATAACTTAGGCAATTATCGAGTATGCAAACTTTTTTAGGCCGAGTATCTTAGGCTGCGTGAGCGGGCGACTGCTAGTGCACCTACAGCGGAAGAGGCTGGTACTTTTTCGCAGCCCTCTCCAGCTCCGTCGACGGACGAGTTGTGGATAACCATCGCTGGTGGTCTCCAGAGGGGTATGTACTATGGTACGGGATCCTATGGCACCCTTGTTGTGACGCAGTCATCTAGGGGCTCCACGGCAAGTGCGCATTCTCCATAGCCCTCGCAGTCGTCGACCCGAGTCTAGGAGACCGTTGACCGTCAGATTGCGTCTCTCCGTGACGAGTTGCTGCGAAGGATGGAGGAGCAGCCCCTATCCCAGCCGTAGGAGGACGATGCGACACTCATCATACGATTTGATATGCTCGAACGCAGCATCATGGAGCTCAGGGATATGACAGCTGATCTTAGAGCATCGACAGAGAGCAGCGTGACGGAGCTGCAGGCATCACATATGTCCATAGGCAAGAGGCTGACGATGATGCAAGATTCAATGGTTCATAGCAGTACGAGGCTGTTATCTACCATGGATTCATACAACCATCAACTAGTAGAGTTGGAGCAGATACGTCCTCCTGGTGTGCCTTCATCGACACAGACTCCACCGACGTCACTGCCTTCTCCATCAACATCGGTATCCATTTTACGGGAGCAGTATGATCTGTTCTTATACCTGATGCGCGCTAGTGGTGATCCTCCTGCAGATCCACAGTAGTCCTAGTTATGATAGTTTATTGATTGTTTGTATTTTGACCTATGATATTTGGTCATTTATGAATATTCTTTATTTTTTAGGCTTTCAGACTTTATTTTTTGCACTCAGTTGTGTGAATATTTATTGTATTCTTTACGATGAGATTTTCTCCTGACTCGGTTTGCAATATCAATGTTTTGTTTTCTTCAAATTTTACTATATTATTCATATTAAATGTTTGTTAATTTACCAGTGTTGAGTGTTCAACCGAAGGGGGTCGGTGAACCCAGCAAATTCAACGGAGGGTTGTTTCGGGTCTATTGTATAAATTATGAATTCATAAACTACAGGAAGATTGGTTTGGAAATAATTTAATATTCATTTTTTTATTTTTTTACTGAATCTTTAGCGACATTTTTAGGGACATTTTTAGCGACGTTTTGTGACGTTTAGCGACGTTTACATCCGTCACTAAATACGTCGCTGAACATTGCTAAATACGTCGCTAAAAATATCGTTGAGTACGTCATTGAACGTCGCTAAACTGCTGACATGGCAGTATTGCCAGGTTAATATAACGTCGCTAAAGGTGTCGCACAACGTCGCTAAAAAAATTAGCGACATATAGCGACAAACAACACATCGCTAATTTAGCAACGTTGCATCGCTAAACGTCGCTAATATAGCGACGCATATACGTCGCTAGGAAACATCGGTATAGCGATATTTTGTGACATTTTTCCGGTTAGCAACTAGCTTAAAAGCGACTTCATTGAAACGTCGCTACAGACGTCGCTAAAATTATATAGCGACATTTTTTTGCCATTTAGCGACATTTTTAGACGTTGCTAATTTGACTTATTCTGGTAGTGATATTTTTCCCAGATGACACTGAGGAGTGGTACCCCACTCACTATGGGCCTCAGGACATGGTTGGCTTAGAGCCAGAGACCTTGGCTCTGGAGGTTCTTATCCCGACTGAGACAGATGACCCAGGACTCATAGATTCTTAGTTAGTTTTCTTTTGTACTGGATTTGTCTCCAGCATATTATTTTAGTATTTCTTGACTCATTGGATATTATTTTGTCTCATGAGTTGTATTTGTTACTCTTCTATTCTTTTATCATATTTGTGCTTATTTCCAACTTATAGATCTGTGATTGAGTATATTCATATTACATTGGTGGCATTGCTATGGCTTGAATATTAGATAGATAGTTTACCCAAATAGCGTTCTAAAGCCGATGATGTGGCATAGGCTAGGCATTGTTCACTACTTGCATCCCTATACCGGGTGCGGGTCATAACATATTTTTTTAGTAGTGGCCCATGCAGGTCTTTGAGGTTGCAATTAGTGTGGTTTGTAGTGGTGCTCTGAATTGAGTGCTATTACGAGCCTGTTTCAGGATATAGGATATAGGTTATAGACTGCGAATACTCAATCACATCTAGGAAATACTCTATTGATTCATTCAACTATTATTCCTTGATATTGATATTTGATCTTTAACTGTCCTTCCTTGAATGCATTATATCATGTGCCATATTGATTCTTTCCTTTTGCTTTGCCTCAGGATACCGCCTATGACAAGATCACAACAGGGAGGAGCCACATCTGAGAGATCTGCGACTTTTCGAGGGCCTACAACAGTTACTTCTCCAGTGATTGGCGTATCAGCTGTGTTCGGGGGTCCACCTCCAACTCAGAGGACTGTTTCGGCTATATCTGAGGGACTTCCACCTCCACCTTTAGCGCTGACAGATGCGACAGAGGTGTTCATACTATTTTGTGAGATATTGGAGGCTCAGAGGGCCCAGTCCGAGGTACACCAGAGGCAGACCGACGTGTTACGGCAGGGCATTAAGAGTGCTCATCAGCTTGCCCTTACCTTGGTAGAGAGAGGAGTTCTGGTCCAGCAGCAGGTTGCTCTGCAGGTTGCCCAGCTTCGGCCAGGCAATATTCAAGACTTCAAGAATCTGGAACCTCAGGTCTTCAAGGGGGCGGAGGGCATCGTCTACGCTGATGATTGGCTAGAGGATATTGAGCGTCTCATGAGGGTGTCCTGTCTTGCTGAGGTTCTGAAGGTTAAGGCAGTAGAACTTTAGTTGTTCGACATCGCCCGCACTTGGTTTAGGAATGAGCCACTTCTTGTTGATGCAGGGCAATCTTGGGAGGTGTTCAAGGACCTCTTCAAGAGAAAGTTCTTTGCTCGGGCAGACAGGTTAGACATGGGAAGGCAGTTGTTTGTGGTATTAAATGAAAGAATGAAAGTGTATTTCAATGACGGAGTTTATACGAAACCCGCGCCCTTTGGTTTACAAACAAACTTGTATAATTTAATCCTATACGAGGATGTGGAAGTATAATTTATTTAATCTGGGTATAAATTGCTATAGGTGTCTGATCTGCAGTCGATCACTTTAGCCCTTGGACCACACGATGTTGAAGAAGTGCCGTGGAAGACAGGTAGCAGCTTCGAAGGTTGCAGAAGAGGGTGGATACACGATGCCAAAGTCGTCGATCCCTGCTCTTTGCCTGAGCTTCGGACTCTCTCTCTCTCTCTCTCTCTCTCTCTCTCTCTCTCTCTTGACCTCCGGTTCGATCTTTCTGGGAAGTTCGACCTTGTTCGATCTTCAAGTTTGAAGTTTTTCAACCTTGTTCCCCATTGATAGGGGTCTCTATTTATAGAGTTTTGGTGACAGTGACTACTCTGTCGGTATAAAAACCGAGGAGTAGAAAGTACAGCACCCTTTTATACAACGGTTAAAATAACCAATACCTGCGTATAGATGACCTTTTGAGTGAGCATGTGACGCGTGTCCAACTAAGGGGACAAAATGCGTATATCTGCTGTGAAGATCACGGTGTAGAAGCCACATAGGTAGGTATCCCTTGTGTAGAAGAGGTTGGCGTAGAAGCCAAATGACTGTCACCTTGGCGTAGAAGCCGAATAGGCATAGAAGCCGGATAGCCATAGAAGCCGAATAGGCGTAGAAGTCAAACAGGCGTAGAAGCCGAATGGTCGTAGAGACTGAGTGGGCGTTTGAAGCCGAATGGTCATAGAGACTGAGTGGGCGTTTGAAGCCGAATGAGCACAGATCTTGAATGGGCGTAGAAGCCACTGCGTACCGTGCTAGAGTGCTGATGTGGACGTCTTTAGCCGGAATTACGGCTTTTGAAGATATAATCAAATCTCTTGCAGAGATTTGCTACCATCTTGTGCATTAAATGCGGAGGCGTATTTTGAAGGTCTGCAGCCCTTCTGTGCAACTGTCGTAGAGATGTGCCTCCAGAGAAACTGTCACCGCTCTGTGCAATTTAGACGTAGAGACGTGCCTTGAGCCCCGTACGAAGTGCAGCTTTTAACGTGGCAGGCGGTTTGTCTAATGCGGAGCGTAAAACAGCTCATGTTTGCCTGTGTAAAATAAGGCAGCATATCCCCTTGTACGCAAAAGAGCAGTTTATGCTGAGGGGACGTCAGTAAACGACGGTTCGACAATATTTTAACAAAATCCTCTGCATTAAATGCAGAGATCCGCCATCATACTGTGGTGCGCATCCCGAGGGGTCTATCCTCGTTTCCAGCCATCGTCTGGGTAGCCGTGCAGCACTTTTTGTCAGGAGTCAGAGGTCAGGTTCACTGCGTGACTTGACAGGTTCATTTTGGGGAAGACGAAGCGTTCCTCGTACGCTTTAACGCTACTTTGAGAGCGGATGAGTTTTACGCCATGGAGGCGATGAAGAACCCTGTTTACGCTGGAGCGGCCTGGACGTACTGCACTTACGCGGATGGTCCTTTGAGCTTGTACTTCACGTTGTGTTTAGTGGAGAAAGCTCTGCTTGTATGCTTGATGGCTCTGAAGGCCTCTGTTTACGCTGCTCTGCATCAATATGCTGCGTAGCTCCTCCCAGCGTATTTTTCATGCTTCTACAAGATCCCCTTCAAAGCTTTTAAATTTCTCGGAATTTAAAACGCTTTTAATAAAGCATGAACGGCCCCTCGTAACTCGAAACGTTTCTGAATGGAGCGTTGAAACGGTCGATACGGACTTTATGGCAGGTTTATTGGGGACCGCTGTGATCTCTTTCGCCTATAAAAAGGCTGGAAGAGTTAACATGTTCTCCCCATATTCCCATCACCATGCAGAGATGATCATCGGAGTTCGTCGGGTCGACCTGAGAAAGAAGGAGATCATGTTCTTCCAGCATGTAGGGAGCCGAAAAAGACGGCATCTTCGAGCAAGTGTCCACTGCAACGATGGATCATGGAAGGATATCTTAGCCTCCCTTGCTCGGGATAATCAGGAACTTTATATGGCTGTTCTTTCAGGAGAAGGGAAGGGTCGTACTAGACCACACGGCTTGAAAGCGGTGTCTTCTCCTGTCACCTCCGGGAGTGAGAGCAGCGACTAGCTCTGACCTCGTCTTGAGCGACGCACGAAGCCTGGGATCTGCATCATTTATGTAGGCCCATTTCTGTATCCTCCTGCCAGCGATCTTCTTGTTCATGACTGTGGTGGTCGATGAACTGCCATGGAAGAAGAGGAAGACCCGCACCGATGCGAGAACCCGGTAGAACGGATTCTGGGGGCGATCTTCCGACGACGATGATGAGGGAGCCCTTTGTAGACTGGATTTCCCTCATATGTAGTCAAAAGAAATGAAGAAAAAACCCTTTGTAGACAGGATTTCCCTCATATGACTTTAATCTTTAATAAAATCGTCTTTCTTCTCTGCATATGATCGTCTTGCCATACGTTGCTGTGAAGTCTGAATATGTGTAGCTTCGACACGTCTGATTCTTTACGCCAACTCTGATAAGAAGAGTATTAGGCCCTGTCCTTTACGTGTAGCAATAGTCCATAGAACGCTATTTAAGCCTGTTGAACCTTTAGAACTGTTTTGTTGCTAGGACTGAGGGACCGCGTAGAGATCTGAACTGCTGCTTCTGATAAGCAGAAATTTTGTTCAGACTTCGTCTTCAAGAATGATCTCTCGAAACTCCCTTGGAACAGGGTCAAGAAATGGCTGTCAAACTGAGTTGCCATCTTGACAGACGAGATATTCAGACTGGAGTCTGGATGAACCTCCAGTTTTTGACCCGAGAAAAGTAATTTCTTAATGTTTGAACTTTGTGTATTTTGGGTACTTGGGATACTTTGGGGTCAAGAACGAGTATCTTCTGTGTGAACTCTTTGCAATTGACCGCTTCGGGGACTGTTCGGATATGCAGAAAGTTCTGGAGCGTGAAATCATCAGTCTGTAGCCTCTGGGCGTAAAACACCATCTAGCGTGAAATCGTAGACTTATGGTTCCTGAGCGTGAAGTCGTAGGTTTGTAGCCTCTCGAGCATAAAAGCTACCGAGCACAAAGGCATCCGGGCATAAAACCATAGACTTATAGCTGTCGAACGTAAAGTCGTAGATTCGTAGATGTCGAGCATAGAAAGCTCCTTTAGCGTAGGACTGGAGATCTGTAGCCTGTGAACGTAGAATACCATCGAGCGTGAAATCGTAGACTTGTGGTTCCTGAGCGTGAAGTTGTAGGTTTGTAGCCTCTCGAGCATAAAAGCTACCAAGCACAAAGGCATCCGGGCGTAAAACCATAGACTTATAGCTGTCGAACGTAAAGCCGTAGATTCATAACTGTCGAGCATAGAAAGCTCCTTTAGCGTAGAACTGTAGATCTGTAGCTCCTGAAAAGAAAATTCCTTCGAGCGTGAAGTTTGCGGTTCTGTTGCTTCTGAGCGTAAACTGAGCGCCACCGAGCGTGAGATCATCGTTTTGGTATCTGCTGAGCGTAAAGTCGTAGGTTTGTTGCCTCTCGAGCATAAAAGCTACCGAGCACAAAGGCATCCAGGCAAAAAACCATAGACTTATAGCTTGTGAGCGTAAAACCTTAGATCTGTTGCTGTCGAGTGTAGAAAGCTCCTTTAGCGTAAAAACCGCCGAACTGCTTTGCGCAAAGAAGTTTTCGAATTTGCTGACTGTCCGTCTTTTGAGAGTAGTGGGTTGACGTGGCATCCAATCATAACCCCTTATTAATTGCGAGATTTGGTTAGGGTCTCGAGGAGTTCGTCCGAGGATTCGAGGAGTCGACTCGAACTATATATATATCCCAAGCTTTTGAGAGAAAAACTTTTTATCTGTCTTCTGCGAAAGAGAGCTTTCGACTGTTCGAGTTTTTCTTCGTTCCTTCTCCGAGCACTTCGAGTCTTCAGAAATGGCGCCGAAACAAACCCCCTCCACTAAGGGAAAGAGCATAGGTTCTTCTTCTCATTCTTCTGCCCCAGCGAGGGAGTCTTCGGTTGGGCAAGGTGAACTTCCTTCTGAGCGAAGTATCCCGTCGACGAGCAGCACACCCGGTCTTAGAGGTAGAGCCTTTGGGGTGACAAAAAACGACAAAAAATCCTATGCATACGTTGAACGTGACCGCGCTAGGTCATTTTCTGTGCTGATAGCCTCTTTGAGGAAGATGATGCACGGAGGCATTTTTATCCTTTACGCCCACATTTCTAATGTGCCAGCGTAATAACTCCATATTTTCGTAGTTTCGAGCGTAAAAGCTCTGGCTACCGAAAATTGGCGTATGTCATAAAATTTGAGTTTTACGCTTGTGGAGGGGACTTCCGGCGTAAAATAACCAAATTTGTACAATCCTGGCGTAGAGCACAGATTGTCGTTTCTTTTGGTCTGTATGTTTGTGCAAGATTTGTAATGACATATTTTCCTTGCACTTTTGTAGTTGATTTGGGTGAGTCTCCACTGGCCGAGGTGGTGGGTTCCGCTGCCGGGATGCTGCACTCGAACTATCTGGAGGATCTATCCCACGTGACATTTCCTATCTCCGGACCCCAGTACCCTGAAGGAAGGGGGATCTTGATATCGGCTCAGGGCGAGCGAATGCTGCTGAGCATGATCAACGGGGAGCCCCTAACGTACGTAGACGGGGAGCAGTACATCAAGCCGGCCTTTCTCTTCGGGGACATGATAGACAAGCAGTCCCAGACAAAGCCCAAGAGAGAACCCTGGGTTTTCCCTGCCGAGAGCGTGGTCTTGTATCTGCCCACGATGTCAAGAGATTATCCCATCTCGGCTTTCTTCCATGCCACACATCGCAGGATGATGTCGTGGACGCTGACTCTCGATCTTCACGGCAAGCCGGGGAAGATCTTTCATCTGAAAGGGGCTGACCAGGGGTCGTTTGTTAGCCGCCCTTCCGGCGTTGTGACACTGTTCAGGGGACTGTTTCCGGGCAGTGTCCCGAGTGAAGACAGCTCAGTGATCCAGCCGGTCCAATTGCTGACCTTCTGCAACGACTTCATGGGACGAGGTGGGGTATATCCCAAGGAGAATCCTCGGTGCAATGGGTGGATCACCCCAACAAACCTCCGATGGACTTGCCTAGTTAACTGGGCTTTGAAGCACTTTCGGAGAGAGCTGGAGGGCATTGGACTGTATGCCGCTGTGAGTGCGACGAGTGTCGGGTTGCCTCCCAATCCTAATTTGTTCTTGGCACTGATGGAGCGATATATTTCGCTCACTGGGACCTTCGCCACTCCACTGGGGGAGCTGGGATTGGCTCTTCATGAGATGGCAGTTGTCTTGAGACTGCCGATTGGGGATACCCCATATGAAAAGTATGTCCCCACCAACCGGGAATTGGGGGACTTGGACCCTCGGGTGGCGGAAGTGTATCAGGAGCTGATGTGTCAATACTTCGCGTGTACTACTTTTTATAAGGAGCCTTCTGATTTGGCTCACACCACCAAGTGGATGTCCTACCTCTTCTTCCACCGAGCCAGGGCCGTCAAGTCGGAGAAAGCCTCGGGGGGCAAGAATGAGCCCGTGAACTGTTTGGGCGTGCTTAGTGCCCAGGTCATTGAGGATCTTATGGAAGAGGCTAAGGCTCCAGATCAGATTCTCGTTGAGGGGGTAGGAAAGTATCCCGAAAGCACTAAGGCCTACAGTTACTTGAGGCGCTGCCGCAGGCCTCTGTCTAAGGAAGCTCAGCTGGCCGGTTTCCTTTCGATATGGCTGCGTCGAGTAGTAGTACCTGGTACTGCGTCCGCGGACCGCATTCACCGGAACATCCTGTGGCCGGCGGTACGCCTGGTGTTCGGGGCAAGACTGGGCTTGCTTCCTGCCATGGTGTGCCGTATACAGGCTGGCCTGAGAGCTATGACTGATGGGTTGCTCGTCGATGAAGCTCGGCGTGAGAGTTTTTCCCGGGTGGAATTACCATACCTGTATTTGATGGGATGGTTAATTCTCCACAACCCCCGGGTGATGTCTCCCGGCTCTGGTAGCAGCTCGGGGGATAATTTCTTACTGAACTACAAAGACTCTCCCTGGAATGTGAACACCACTTTGGATTGTCGGCTGGTGTTGAACCTCAGTCACGGTTGGAAGCTCCTCTGTACTCCTCCTCCTGTACATCGCAACCAATCAGGGACGAGGCTTGAGGATTCAGGTGGAGAGAAGACCGATCTTTCTCTGGAAGCTTTTAATTGGTTGGTCTGCATTAGACCCTCCCATCTGTTATACAGGAGCGAAGATCATTGCTTCTTCGAGCCCTACTTGCCTAGTCGGTTCGCCCGGCAGTTTTGGTACGATCAGTTGCACGTGGGCAATGTCGTCACCAGCTTCAGGTCCAGGGGCGGACTCATTGATGGAGCCAGAGGGTGGAGATATTTTATCATGGATTGTACGGGAGCAATCTTTATTGTGCCGGTCGTTACAACTCTACGGAGCTCTGTATTCTCCATTCTTACGCCCAGTTCTATGTGGCGATTAACACCTTCCATCGCGATTTTGATATGCGTGGAAGTTTCAGGGTGCCTCCTTTCCAGTCTAAGGGAAGAGTTGAAGTCCCCTCGGTTTCTTCTGACGAGGGTGAGGAGTCTGACACTCCGGATGAGCCTCTGGTGTCGGTGCCGAGGTGTGAAGTGCCTCCGGCTGCGGGGGCTTTGGTAGTCTCTTCTGGGAAGCGACGGGCTTCTGCCCCGAAGGAGGCTTCTCTTCGTAAGAGGAGGAAGGAGACGGTTGCTCGTCCTCTCCGCATTCTTGGTATTGAGGCTCCTGGGAGTGAGCCTGCATCTCCCCATATCAGGGATGATTCTTTGGCTGGAGGTTCCTCGCATTTTAGAGAGGGACCTTCTACAGTTCCGGCCGGCGGCGCCGGAGAATCTTCGCCAGAGGTCGCTGTCGTGGCTACTGCTCCAGGTAATGGAACGAGATTGCCTGTGTGGCCGCGACAGATGGGAGAATCTTTTCTTAGACCAGCAACGGATAAAACTCCTGCTGTGTCAGCGAGCACGTCTAGCGAGATTCCAGTTGACGAACCTCGACTGCGTCTCGGTGAAGGCTTGGCAGAACTCCGGGCGAAGTCGGTTGGCCCACCTTCTTCTCCAGGTATGATAGTTCGCATTGTGTCATTAGAGCGTGGTTTAGCTACATCGGCTGCAGATGCACCATATATATCGTTGGCTCCGAGTAAATGTCGTCTTTATGTCTCCCTTTAGAAAGATTACCATCATATTGATATCAACTTTTTGGTCCTTTTCCCAGGGGATGGCGTCCACGGGGAATACGGCGTTGAAGAACCTTATGGCTCTGCTCCGGCTCCTGGCAATGATACGGAGGCTTTCGACTTCGAGGAGGAAATACCTTCGGGGGCCAGCTCGCCTGGAGTGGTTTCGTCACCTCGAGAGGAGGACGAACCCGTCATCGTGACTCCGTCTCTCGCGAGTATGCTAATGACTTTGACCATCGTCGTTGCACCTCCTTCGGTCGCACCACCCGTCGAGGCGGCGGCTGTGGCCACTTCGTCTGCAATCATTCCCGGAGGGGGACTTGCTGATATCACGGCCACTTCTCGCGTTCAATCGGATCTAGTTGCGCTGACTAAGCAACATACCAGCCTCTTTTACACCGGTTTGAAAATGATGATATCGATGGTGTTGGCGAAGAGTCTAGATTTCGAGCGCCTGAAGAAGACTTCTCAGTTTTCGATCGGGGCTGTCAGGGAGCTCGGCGATCCTAGGGTAGCTGACGCCCTGGAGGCGGTAGTTAATGGTTTAGAGCAACCCATTAACGAATACTTGCAGTTGACTCGGGGCAGCTTTGATGCTGAGGTCCAGGCCAGATACGACCTCATGATTGCGCGACTTTCTACGCAGCTGGAAAGCCTAGACAACTCCATCCAAACACATAAGCTGGAGATGGATAAAAGAAAAGTTGTCATGGAAGAGGCTCTCGCTCTTGAGACGAAGCTCTGATCCGAGCACGAAGGGAATGAAGCGAGGGCCCGCAAGCTGAAGAAAAAACTCGCTCTGGCAGAGAAGTGGGCTTCTCAGTCGTTAGCAGGTCTAGATGTAGCGACTGGTCGACTGAGCGCAGCACGACGGGATTTGGAGCGTGCAGAAGCTGCCCGTGCGGGCTCTCTTCGGGCAAGGGCTGAGCTGACCCTTACGAACAATCCCGAGGCACGGTTGGAGCGGGCTCGCGCCGATGCCTTGGTTTTCAGAGATGAGAGGATAGCGGCACTGGAGCGGCTGATTCGCGATCTGACTGCTCCCCCATCATGATGTATCCTTTCTCTTTTCACTTCCCCAGATGTAATTCTGCTCTTATCGGGAATAAAATAAAAGCGATTCTTTTTTGACTTTTGTGGACCCACCATTTCGGAATGTAAATGACAGTTTTTTAGGTGAGAGTGATATCAGAGGTAGTATGGACATGATAGACTCTCGATAAACTTTTTAGCAGGATATATCTATTCAGAGGTCATACAGACATGATAGAATATAATCCAGCTAATTATGTTCTGGAAGTAGTTTTGTCAGAATTGAGATCCTCGCTATATTCCACTCGAGCAGGGGAGATTAAGCATAGTACCTTTTCAAGAATTTGTCGTTGATAGGAGCCATTAACAGGTCTCCATTAGGCTGGGCTATCCTGTAGGCGCCGTTTGAGAACGTTGTCTCGATCACATAAGGGCCTTCCCACTTGGGCTGGAATTTGCCTTTACTTCTGTGAGTAAGAATCATCGGCCTTCTTATGGCTAGAACTAGCTCGTCGACTTTGAACACTCTTTCCTTTACTCTATGATTGAAAGTTTTGGAAATGCGTGCTTGGTAGAGCGTGATGCGCTGCTGAGCTTGGAGGCGTTTCTCGTCTAATCCTTCTAGCTCTTGGAGCCTTAACAGGTCATTCTTTTCTCGAGTCAGCTCACTATTAACGGCTATCCTGAGTGATGGGATCTGGATTTCAATGGGGAGAACTGCTTCGCTCCCGTAGACCAGCGAGAATGGGGTACAACCTGTCGGTGTTCGTACCGTTGTGCGATATGCCCAGAGACATTCGCCCAGCTTCTTATTCCAATCTCTCTTGTTTGAAGAGACGAATTTCTTCAAGAGTTTGATAATGGTTTTGTTGAAAGCTTCTGCCAAACCATTAGCAGCTGGATAATATGTCGTAGAGGTGATATTGTGTATCCGATTTTTATCGCAAAATTGATGAAACGCTTGGCTGATGAACTGAGGTCCATTGTCGTGAATTATCCTCCGAAGCGATAAATGACGTGATGCTTGATGAAGCTGATTACATTAGACGCCTTCACCTCAGTGAGAGGGATCGCCTCTGCCCATTTGGAGAAGTAATCCGTGATGGCCAGTATAAACTAGTGACCGCTGGAAGAAGACGGGTGAATAGGACCAATGATATCCATACCCCACGATTCGAAAGGCCAAGACGCAACCGTAGGATATAGATATTCAAACGGTTGATGTATGAAGTCTGCATGAACCTGACAGGCTCTGCATTATCTTGCATATTATATTACATCTGCGATCATTGTAGGCTAGTAATAGCCTATTCTCCTAATACGATCTTGTAGCTTAGGAACGGGTTGATGCGCTCCGCATACGCCATCGTGAGCTTCCCAGATAATCTGCTGTGCTTCGTCGTTAGAGAGACATCTCAATAGCAGTCCGTCGTAGGTCCGACGATATAGGCATTGTGAAGATGCATCGTAGTAGAAGCGTAATGATCGTCTTTTGACGGATACTGCTTCTTTGGGGTTCTCCGGCAAGATTCCGTATGCGACGAAATCTATGAAGGGACTTCTCCATTCTCTTCTAGGGGGATCTGTGTCCATAGCGTAGCTGCGTTCTATGTGAAAGTTGTTCTTCACACAGAATAAATCTCTGTTAAGAAGGATTACTGAATCCTGCCTTCTTATAGGAGTGGCTAAATCTGCAGCTAGACTGGCTAGGGCATCAGCTTCTAGATTTTGAGATCGAGGTACATGCTCTAGGAAGAACCCTTTGAATGTCATGGCTATCTCGCCCGTCGCTCAGTGATAGGGGATGAGTCTGGATTTCGGACTTCATATATTCCTCTGACTTGATTGACGATAAGTAGAGAATCACCGAATGCTTCCAGGGACTCGACCCCCAGCTCTTTGGCGACTTGGAGCCCGATTAGCAGAGCGTTGTACTCTGCCATATTGTTGGAGCAGGGCTCGCTAAGAGAATATGCTCGGTAGATGACGAGCTGATCAGGAGTGACCAGGACGACTCCTACTCCTGAAATGACGTTTCCTCTAGGACCGGTTCTGGAGGTACCATCGAAGAAGAGTTGCCATACGTCACTTTCCATTGCAGAATTATATTCTGCAACTTCGTCGGGAATGTCCTCGTATAATTTGGAGGCCTCCGGGATCGGGTGAGCAGCTAGGAAGTCAGCCAGCGCTTGGCCCTTGATGGACTTCTGCGGTACGTACACCATGTCATATGGTGTTAATAGCATCGCCCAAGTCGCGAGTCAGGAATTAAGAGCACTAGGCTTGCTCATCAGTACTCGAAGAGGGTTGATCCTAGAGATGATATGAATAGTCTGGCCGGCGACATAGTATCGCGTCTTCTGGATAGCGAACATCAGAGCCAAGCATTCTTTCTCCACTGGGTTGTACCGGTGTTCGGCTTCGACCAACATCGATTTGGATAACTTCGTCTTTGGTGGGAGGTTCTCTTTGCTCGAAGCAGAATTCCCACTGCATATCCATTTGTTGAGCCCAAGAGTCATTCTCAAACGGCTCAGAATCCTGTTCATCTTCTTCTGAGGGATCTGTCACTACCATATTTACTGATAGTGTTTGTTCGAGAGCATCAGGTGAGTCGGAGGGCGACGAGCCATTCTGGGAGGAGGAAAAGATGTCCTCGTCTGACTTGGAAGTCATAAGGGAGGTGGCATACCCTAACCCGAAACGAGTTTATCGATAGCGGAGGTTGCCACGCGGCAGCGTTCGTCTGCCTCTTCCGTAGTTGAGGCCTGACTTCCGCTTCAAGTCGTAGCCCATGTTTTGCATGATCTTCAGCGCTTGCGGGCTGTATCGATAAACTTGCATTTTCCCAGTATCGTCATCGAAAGGATCTTCCTGGTTAGCCGGTTGATTGCGCATGCGGCCGAAGAATATTGGATGTTGACTGCTGCAGGTAGGCGGGACAATGAAGATAGAATCCTCATGGGGTCCATACATTGTGATGACGTTGGATGATGGCGCTACTTCACAGACATACGAACGGTAGAAGTTTATAGCTTCCAAGAATTTTTGTGCTATGGTTCTACCTCGTCACGGGGAGTGGATTCCTGTTTCGGCATTTGAGCGTCAATATACAAGAAAAGAGGATGTTTATTATCATCTGGAACTCCGTTCCTGGTTGCATTTACATCAGTCGGCTGCCTGTCGCGCTGAAGGTTGATGACCAAGGGTGGGGGCTTTCGGTTCAAAGTGATCACCAGAGGATCACTCCCTTCTCCTGACCTGGTTTTGTTCAGGTGGATAGCCACGGGCTCTATGGCTTTTGGACGAGTGGTTCGTCCTTTCACTCTGATCGACAGCGGTAGTGCGGCAGAGGGTTCTCCTGGCTCCCGGTAGGATCCCTTCTCTATATCGCCTGACACTTCTTCCGTGTGGTCTTGGGAGTACAACACGGCATCGGAATAGTAGGATTCTATTCCTTTGAACGGGTTTAGGTCAGCCACCTCCGTTTGCACCATTCCTTGTGCGTCTACATATTTAAGGCATTGATGTAGGGTTGAAGTAACGATGTTGTGGTCGTGGATCCACGGTCTTCCCAGCAAAATATTGTAGGATACCTCTGAATTGATGACGTAACATGTGGCCACCGATCTAAGGCTGCCGATCTTGATCCTCAGGCGAATTTTCTCCAACGGCTTACTTCTTCCGGCGTTGAAACCCACGATTGTAGTAGTGGTATAAGCCAATTTGCTGGTAGGAATTCTCAGCGGTCTGAGCAGACTGTGAGGGATGATGCTGATCAACGATCCTGGGTCTATGTGAATCCGATCGACCTCCATGGAACCGACGTACCCGGTGTAATAGAGGGGCCTGTCATGCTTGTTATGTTTTAACAGCATGTCGTCTTGGGTGAAAGTGATATTTGGGACCACCTCCATCACACTGTGGCATTGAGGACACGCCACTGGTTCTTCGTCGGGGGACTTGAGCTGGGTCAAGTATGCCTCCGCCTGCATCAGCACTTCACTCAGGGCTAGACTAGTGTCTAGGGAGAGCCTGAGTAGCTCGAAGATGGACAACCTGGCTGGTGTATTAGCTAGTTGGGCCAGGATGTCGAAGTTGTATGGCTTCTCTAAACCTTTGCTTGGAATGTTTTTCACAGGTTTATCAAAGCGCACTTCTTTTTGCTTCCCCTTCTCCGCCGGGGTTGGTTTTGAAGGACTGATATCTGGTACGATGGGACCTTGCTCTGAAGGTTTGGCTGCTGGGGCGTCCGTCGATGCACCTTCCTGACTTGCTCCGTAGTCATTGAGGTAGGCTTTCCCTGAACGGGTTACAGCAAATACCTCGTCTTCGTCCGATGCAGAAGAAGTCGTGATCATATGGCAGGGCCTGTATTTGGAGCTCTTTTTGGATGTAGGCTTATTAGCCTTAGTTTCTTCCTCGAGCTCTAACACCAAATCTGGATAAAACCACATAATCTCGCCTTGCCGGGTAGTCAGGGGTACCAGGTCATGATTTTGATCCCTAGCTGGAGGGAGATTGACGATGTTCATCGTTGTCCGGGAGATAGGTGCAACGCCATCTGGGATCTCTTGGGGAGGCAGATTGCCAAACTGCAGAGAGATCATGTTGGCCGTGACCGTCTTCTCGGTGTTGTGCAGAGTGATGGCCTTAGCATCGATTAACCCCTGGATCTTCCTTTTCAGTATGTAACACACCTTTGTTGGGTGGTGTACGTATCTGTGGAAGATGCAGTATTTGGGGTCGTTAGTATTGCCAACTTCTTGGGGCCTCCTTAGCTCTGGAAGGGTGATCTTGCCACTTTTGACGAGACACTCAAATAAACTAGGGATATCGTCGTCATCAAAAGAGTAGACTTCGACGGGCCTGGAAGTCCCGGGTTTCGTCTGCGTAGTCGCCATGGTCTTTTGCCTGGACGTATTGACTGTCAGAGCTTCTTTTCCCTTGGAGCTGCGAGGATGGTCGCTGCTGGGAGATGACCTTTTGCCTCTATCAGAGGCGGAGATCATGATGCCATTGTCGTGCGCCTTGCGACCGTTGTCTTCGGCGGCTACTGCCGAGATGATAAACGAGGGCCAATCATGGAACTGATACGGTCCTGTGAACACCGAGACCATGGGAAGGAGGTTCTTCCTGCAAATGTCTACCAATGCAGAGTCGGGAACTCCTGGAGGCATCTGTAAGGTGGCCTGACAAAAACGTTTGATGAAGATGCGAACGTCCTCCTTTTTCTTCTACTTGACTTCGATGAGAGAGGACATAGACATGTACATTCCTCCCTCGTAGAATCGCGTAATGAATAAAGCTCTGAAGTCTTCGAAGGAAGTAATGCAGTTGTCCGCCAAGCTACGGTACCACTGATAGGCTACTCCTGAGAGACAGCCTTTGAACACCCGAGTGAGGAGGGCGTCGTTCCCTTGTAGCAACACCGTCATCATACTGAAGTAGTTCATGTACTGGCTTGGTGATATTTTTCCCTCGAACAGGGCCATAGTCTGAGGTTTGTACCTCGGCAGAAAAGGGACCTCCTCCCAGATAGCTGGGTAGGGCTGGTTGATTCCCAGTTTCTTGAGCTGATCTTTGTGCTTCAAGACGTCGAACTGGGCTTTCAACTCTCGTACTGCCTGTATCGGATTTTCAGTCGAAAGCGGGGCTACAGAGTGGTGCGGAGTTGGTTGTATCGTAACTCCAGCGGAAGATAAGGCATTCTCTGAGTGAGGAAGCGGAGGAACTGCTGACTCTTGATCTAGCGCAGGCTCTTAGCTCGGGTTAGATGGTAATAAGTCCACCCCCACACGTATCTGAGTTGGCGGGATTGATGCTTGAGCCATGGTAGTTGTGTGCTGAGTTAGCATCATCTGGTGCATATTCTCCATCGTAGATTGCATTTGTTTCAGAGATGTCTCCAGTATAGTGATGCGTTGTTACGCGTTCCCTGACGGTGAAGCTTCCTCGCATTCATCTTCAACGGCGTAAACTCCCATCTCCCTGGATGTCATTGAAGGATTAGTATAGGTCGTTGTAGAAGTTGACTCTATACTTTCTGCCTCAGATTCGGGGGCTTGGCGACCCCCAGCGCCGGAATCAGAAGAGGACGAAGCTGGTTGTCGTGACCTTGCGCGAGTGTTTTGGAACACCCCGGCTTCAGCGTTCCTGAGGAGCTCACTGAACCTCCTTCGGCTCGGGGGCCTGGAGGGATGACGTCTTGAGCTCGACCCTCCTCTATGTATGTGTGAAGCCATGTTCACAGATGCATACGCGGATTCCTCTTCCTGGAAAGACTAAGAGTAGCTCAATCGGTCGAAAACTGACCGTTTTGCTTTAGAATAGCAGCAGTCAATCACAATTTTATGACTATTATAATATTGCTCGCTAGGGGGCGTAATAGACATGTTGGAAGGTCCCTTTTCCTTACGCTTCTGGATTAGATATGCGCACAAGTCAGGAGGAGTAGAGGAAGAAGATGACGGATTGTTCCTTTTATTCCCATCAGTGGGCATGCGGAGATTGGGCACCAAGGTTTTTCCTACGCCACCTGTGTACAACAGATTGGCCATCTGGGTGGCGGATAATCCCCGGGAGGGTGCCTTTCCGTAGCCTGAGCATGCTTTACGTCGTGGGACTTCGCCTGGCATAATTTGGAGATTTGCTCAGACTGGCGTAAAGCTGAAGAGGTTCTCAGTCGGCCGTCGGCCTTTCGCGTAATTCGGAGTGTAGGTAGATTGCTTCTTTGCTGGCGTAACGGCCGAGAAGTTGAGTACCCCGCCGCTTGCTCCCCCCTGCTGAAATTATGGCGCTCATCTGGCTTCCCGTAGAGGTCAGATATTGTCTTGCGCATGGAGCGTGATTTGTACTTCTGACTTGGCGCTGAGGCATCATCAGAAGTTTGGTCTGTACCGCGCGTAGCGGGAGACTGGTTTCTGCGCGTAGAGCGCAGTGGATACTTCTGGGTTAGCGCTGAGGCTTTGCCCAAAGTTTTGTTTGTACCGCGCGTAGCGGGAGATTGATTCCTACGCATAGAGCGCAGTGGATACTTCTGGGTCAGCGCTGAGGCTTTGCCCGAAGTTTTGTCTGTACCGCGCGTAGCGGGAGACTGAATTTTACGTACGGGGCACGGAGGGAGCAATGCTACCACCTCATTGGTCGAAGAGATCGGAGAGATCGGAGAGTCCACAGGAATCGTAGAGGATGTCTTGGCATCCAGACCTTGCGCAGCTTCCTGTTGTCTTGGACGGAGAGAGAGTGAGAGCTACCCCCGGTTCGAAGCATGTCTTCGTAGGCAGACTGGTCGAATTGGACGACCAGTGTCTTCTTCACGGATCCCACGAATACCGTATCGTGTTGAGCAATTACTTCCTTATCAGAAGAGAAAGATGTCTCCAGCAGAGTCGCCATCTTGTTTATGGTATTAAACGAAAGAATGAAAGTATATTTCAATGACGGGGTTTATATGAAACCCGCGCCCTTTGGTTTACAAACAAACTTGTATAATTTAATCCTATACGAGGATGTGGGAGTACAATTTATTTAATCTGGGTATAAATTTCTATAGGTGTCTGATCTGCAGTCGATCACTTTAGACCTTGGACCACACGATGTTGAAGAAGTGCCGTGGAAGACAGGTAGCAGCTTCGAAGGTTGCAGAAGATGGTGGATGCACGATGCCAAAGTCGTCGATCCCTGCTCTTTGCCTGAGCTCCGGACTCTCTCTCTCTCTCTCTCTCTCTCTCTCTCTCTCTCTCTCTCTTGACCTCCGGTTCGATCTTTCTGGGAAGTTCGACCTTGTTCGATCTTCAAGTTTGAAGTTTTTCGACCTTGTTCGATCTTCAAGTTTGAAGTTTTTTGACCTTGTTCGATCTTCAAGTTTAAAGTTTTTTGACCTTGTTCCCCATTGATAGGGGTCTCTATTTATAGAGTTTTGGTGACAGTGACCACTCTGTCGGTGTAAAAACTGAGGAGTGGAAAGTACAGCACCCTTTTACACAACGGTTAAAATAACCAATGCCTGCGTATAGATGACCTTTTGAGTGAGCATGTGACGCGTGTCTAACTAAGGGGACAAAATGCGTATATCTGCTGCGAAAATCACGGCGTAGAAGCCACGTAGGTATGTATCCCTTGTGTAGAAGAGATTGGCGTAGAAGCCAAATGACTGTCACCCTGGCGTAGAAGCCGGATAGGCATAGAAGCCGAATAGGCGTAGAAGCCGAACAGGCGTAGAAGCCGAATGGTGGTAGAGACTGAGTGGGCGTTTGAAGCCGAATGGTCGTAGAGACTGAGTGGGCGTTTGAAGCCGAATGAGCACAGATCTTGAATGGGTGTAGAAGCCGTTGCATACCGTGCCAGAGTGCTGATGTGGACGTCTTTAGCCGGAATTACGGCTTTTGAAGATATAATCAAATCTCTTGCAGAGATTTGCCATCATCTTGTGCATTAAATGCGAAGGCGTATTTTGAAGGTCTGCAGCCCTTCTGTGCAACTGTCGCAGAGACGTGCCTCCAGAGAAACTGTCACCGCTCTGTGTAATTTAGACGTAGAGACGTGCCTCGAGCCCCGTAAAGAGTGCAGCTTTTGACGTGGCAGGCGGTTTGTCTACTGCGGAGCGTAAAACAGCTCATATTTGCCTGTGTAAAACAAGGCAGCGTATTCCCTTGTAAGCGAAAGAGCAGTTTATGCTGAGGGGACGTCAGTAAACGACGGTTCGGCAATATTTTAACCAAATCCTCTCAATTAAATACAGAGATCCGCCATCATACTGTGGTGCGCGTCCCGAGGGGTCTATCCTCGTTTCCAGTCGTCTGGGTAGCCGTGCAGCACTTTTTGTCAGGAATTAGAGGTCAGGTTCACTACATGACTTGACAGGTTCATTTTGGGGAAGACGAAGCGTTCCTCGTACGCTTTAACGCTGCTTTGAGAGCGGATGAGTTTTACGCCATGGAGGCGATAAAGAATCCTATTTACGCTGGAGCGGCCTGGACGTACTGCACTTACGCGGATGGTCCTTTGAGCTTGTACTTCACGTTGTGTTTAGTGGAGAAAGCTCTGCTTGTACGCTTGATGGCTTTGAAGATCTCTGTTTACGCTGCTCTGCATCAGTATGCTTCGTAGCTCCTCCCAGCATATTTTTCATGCTTCTATAGCAGTTTGAGAGCCTTATTCAGGGGAGCATGTCTGTAGAGGAATACGCCGCAGAGTTCGGTAGGCTGAGCCATTTTGTGGAGTATTTGGTGAGGGAGCCAGAGGTTCAAGCTATCCGTTTCTGTGATGGTCTGAAATGGGAAGTGAAGATCCTTATTCCATCTTTTTATGAGACCTACTCGGAGATACTTAAAGAGGCACGCAAGGTTGAGCGGGTGTTGGGTTTGAAACTCAAGAGAGATTATAATTCTTTTCTGGGGGCTAACAGCAGCACAATGACTGCAAGCATCCTCATTTCCAGTCCAGGACTTTTCAGCAGCCGCAGCCGCAGCAGCACCAGACTCCATCTAGGGCACCTTTTTACCAGGCACTGCAACAGCAGAGACAATCACAATAAGCTTCCTACTACTACTGCAAGAAGCTTGACCACATCTGGGAAGTTTGCAGGAGAACGTTGGGGGTTTGTCTGTATTATGGTACCGAAGGGCATCAGCTGAGAGAGTGTCCTTCCAATCCTCGTCGTGCAGTTCAGGGAGCAGTTCTAGCTCCGAGGACACATGCGAGGCCACCTGTAGTACAACCGAGGGGACCGCCGCTTCCGACCCAGCAGCAACGTTATGCCCAGCACCAAATATCAGGGAGGTGCACGTCAGGGACGAGCATTTGCTGTGACAGTCGAGGAGGCCAAGCCCACCAGAGATGTCATCGCAGGTTCTGTTCTTCTTGATTCTATTTTAGCTTTAGCTTTGTTTGATAGTGGTGCTTCCCATAGTTTTGTATATGTTTTTTTTCTCTAAAGCATCATTTGGTAGCTGAGTCTTTTCTTAGGACTTGCAAGATCATGACCGGGGGAGGCATTATCCTGGTTAGTGATATTTGCAAGGATCGGAGAGTTACTCTGGGAGGCCGGAGCTGAGTGCGTGTTTACTTGTAATGCCACTTCCGAGCTATGACATTGTACTCGGGATGGATTGGTTAAGTAGGCACCATGCTAGTATAGATTGTAGAGGAGGTAGAGTTTTGTTTAGCCCGCCAAGAGAGCCAGAGTTTGAGTTTGCTAGAGGAGCTGCAGAGCAGGGAGAAGGCATTATCTGTGGAGCTATGGTGGAAGATAAGAAGTTGCTGCATCAGTTGATAGCAGAGTTCTTGGATGTATTTCCTGAGGAATTGCCAGGATTGCCGCCAGATCAAGATGCTGAATTCTCTATAGACATTGTGCCAGGTGCAGAACCAATTTCATAGCATGTCTATAGAGTAAACAAAAGCAAACTGGTCGAACTGAAGAAGCAAGTGGATGAATTATAGGATAACGGATTTATCAGATCCAGTTCTTCACCATGGGGAGCCACGGTATTGTTTGTACCAAAGAAGGATGGATCGGTGCTCATGTGCATCGATTACAGAGCATTGAATAATCTCACTATCAAGAATAAATACCCGTTACCACGGATTGATGACATGTTCGATCAGTTGAGTGGTGCCAAGGTATTTTCTAAGATAGACTTGAGATCAGGCTACCACCAGGTAAAATTAAAGGTGGAGGACATTCTGAAGACTGCTTTTAGGACTCGATATGGCCAGTATAAGTTTATGTTGATGCCGTTTGGGTTGACTAATGTCCCGACAGTATTTATGAATTTGATGAACAAGGTGTTCCATCAGTACCTTGAGAAGTTTGTGGTGGTGTTCATCGATGAAATACTCATATACTCGAAGACACCGGTGGAGCACGAGGAGAATTTGCGGATTGTGTTGGATGTGCTGAGGAAGGAGAAGTTGTATGGGAAGTTGTCCAAGTATGAGTTCTTTCTAGAAAAGGTGGAGTTCTTAGGACATGTTGTGACTGGTTATCAAATTTCATTAGATTCGAAGAAGATCGTCGTAGTGGAGTCTTGGAAGACCCCGAGTTCAGTTGCAGAGATTAGGAGTTTCTTGCGTTTGGTAGGCTACTACAGGAAGTTTGTGCAAAAAATTTGAGGATTACCGAGACGATGACTAGACTCACTATGAAGGATGCAGAGTTTGTTTGGACAGAGGAGTGTCAGGTTTCTTTTGAGGAATTAAAGAAGAGGTTGACATCTGCTCCTATTTTGATGTTGCTATCAGGGTGTGGAGGTTTTACTATTTATAGTAATGCATCGGAGAAAGGTATGGGTTGTGTTCTTCAGTAGAATGGGAAAATGATTGCCTATGCATCCAGGTAATTGCGTCCTCATGAGAAGAACTATCCTACCCATGATTTAGAGTTGGCAGCAGTCATATTTGCCTTGAAGTTGTAGAAATACTATTTGTACGGAGAGCGTGTATAGATCTTTACAGACCACAAGAGCTTGAAGTACGTTTTCACTTAGAAGGAGTTGAACATGAGGCAGAGTCGGTGGTTGAAACTGATGAAGGATTTTGACATATCTTTGCAGTATCATCCTGGAAAAGCCAATATAGTTGCCGATGCCTTGAGCAGGTATCCGATAGCTATATTGTTGACGCAGGATCGGTATTTGTTGGAGGACTTGGAGAGCTTGAGCATTGAGATAATAGTTTCTGGTTTTGCTATACAGATGTGGAGGTTGCAGATACACTCAGAGTTGATGGACAGGATCAAGGTAGCCCAGTATGAGAATGTATCTCTGAGGAGCATCAGAGCTCAGGTGAGAGCAGGATTGGAGGATAATTTTACCATTGTTGGGGATGGTTCTTTGCAGCATGGTGTTAGATTGTGTGTGCCTAGTGGGGAGTTGTATGAGGAGGTATTGCAGGAAGCGCATCGCTCTCAGTATTTCATACATCCAGGTGCCAACAAGATGTATCGGGATATGCGAGAGAGTATGTGGTGGTATGGAATGAAGAGGAAAGTGTCACAGTTTGTATCCAGATGCTTAGTGTGCCAGCAGGTGAAAGCCGAGAGGCAGAGGCCAGGTGGTTTACTTCAGCCATTACCCATTCCAGAGTGGAAGTGGGAGCACATTATTATGGATTTTGTGTCCGGACATCCACGATCTCTAAGAGGGAAAGACGCAATTTGGGTCATCGTTGACAGATTGACCAAGTCGGCCCACTTTTTGCCTTTCAAGGTGGGTTTGTCTATGGAGAAGTTGGCAGAGATGTATGTGAGGCAGATTGTCAAGATACATGGGGTTTTCGTCAGCATAGTCTCGAATCCGGATAGTCATTTCACTTCTCATTTTTAGAGGACTTGCAGGCGAGTTTGGGCACCCAGCTCAAGTTCAGTACTGCATATCATCCCCAGATAGATGAGCAGTCAGAGAGGACTATTTAGACTCTTGAGGATATGTTGCGCACTTGTGTACTATATTTCGATGGATCTTGGGAGGACCATCTCCATTTGGTAGAGTTTACTTATAACAATAGCTACTAGGCTAGTATAGAGATGTCACCATTTGAGGCTCTGTACAGTCGAAGATGTCGTACTCCTTTGTCATGGGACGATGTTGGAAAGAGAGTTTTACTAGGGCCAGAGATGGTTGTGGATGCAACGGAGAAGGTTAAGCTGATTAGAGACAGACTTCGCGTGGCGTAGGATATACGCATTGGGCCGATAGCCACCGGAGACCTTTGGAGTTTGAGGTATAGTTTAAATTTTTCTTGTATGCTTGATATTGGTTGTTTGTTATAGATTAATTTCTTAAGGTTGTGTTTTGTTCTAGGTGGGTGGTTTGGTATTTTTAAGGATTTCTCCGACACGAGGCACGATTTATTTCGGTGAAGGTGGGAAGCTTAGTCCGCGATTCATCGGACCTTTCATTATTCTCGAGAGGGTCGGTGCAGTTGCTTACAGACAGACTTGTCACCTGCATTAGAGGGAGTGCACAATATGTTTCACATGTCGCAGTTGAGACAGTACATGGCAGATCCTAGTCAAGTGTTGGATCACTCGGAGATAGAGGTGGGACCTACTCTTAGCTATCCAGAGCAGCCAGTTGAGATTCTGGATCAGAGAGAGAAGGTGCTGAGGAACCTGACTATTCCTGTCACTACCACATTTCTAGATTAGGGCATTATTGTAATTTTTCCTGTTTAATTTATTGTGTAATAAATATGTGTGATGGGTTTATTAAATAATTTGTAGGGTGTTCCTTCATGCATAGTTATGGGCTTGACCTAAAACCTATTAGGTTTAACCCTTGTGACTAAACCCTAGTTAGCATTTTTAGTTTTTAGATTTAAACCCTAGAGATGACTAAACCCGTATAATTAAGTTCTTCATGACTAATCATGAAGGGCTAATTAAACCTTGGCATTAGAAACCCTAACCCTAGTCCTATATAATAAGGGGAAGCCTCCCTCAAGCTTCTTCCTTCATGAAGAAAGCCCTAACCTATCCTCCATTAGAAAAACCCTTCCTTCCCCAAAAATTTCAGAAATTATAAACCCTAGAAATCCATTTCCTCCTCCATCAAGAGAAATCTAGGAGCTTGGACCAAGAAGACTTAAAAAAAGAGGACCTACATTGGAAAACCATCTCCCAATAGGTGAGAATTCGATTTAACCCCATTTTAATTCTATTTTTTATTGTTATTTGGCCATTAGGAGCCCACCATTGTTTTAGATTTGGTTCTATGGATTCTCCATGAAGACCTAGGTGAATCTAGGGTTTAGGTGTCCCAACGTTGGTTTTCCCCCAAATTTTGTGAACCCTAGTTATGGGAATGTGCATTTCTACACGATTATATCTCCTACCTATAATCTGATCTCGATTTTAGGGATTTGGTTGGGTATTCATGAGTTTATATTGTTGAATCTGATTTTAGCATAATAGGTGTTTGTTGTTATGCTTCATAGGGGTATACCTATCTAATCTACTCTATTTTACCTAAATTGATGTATGATATATATATATATATATATATATATATATATATATATATATATATATATATATATATATATATGCATACGTATATAGATGTGTTGTGTGTTTTGGAGAGGAGAATTCACTGTGGGGGAGTAACTGTGCAGTCGTGAAAGGTGGAGGAGTGATTGAGAGTCGGGTTCCTCACAGGTAGTAGAGTTTTTGTCGAAGCTTAATGTTAGAGTCTCAGTCAGTGTCTCAATGACACTGACACTGCGGTTCACTGAGGTGATGCCTGTGTAGTGATTCTTCATATACCAGTGTCAGTTCAGTGTATCAGTAGATTGGGGGTTTTACTTTACAAGTAATGTGTTGTGTATGACACTGTGTTTCAGTGTATCTGATACTGAGGGGATTCTGTGTAGAGTCGGGTTGTGTTGTGTTATACCTGTGAGTTAGGATTCCTGAGTTCTTGGACTGAGCTGAGAGTTTTTGAGTGAGCAATATGTTATGTATCAGTAGATAGTGGTGGAGGGTTAGTACATCAGTGATTCGAGTTCATAGAGTATCAGATGTCTCAGTATATTTTTGGGTGAACTGAGCAGTAAGTATTATGTGTGTGGTGCACCAGACTGTGCACTGAATTCAGTACAGTAGTAGTGTAGGAAGTTCTGTGTGTTCCAGCAGAGGCATGTGTGTGTGTGTGTGTGTGTGTATCAGTAAGCTGATACTGTATCAGTGTATTTTGTTGTGAGTATTAGTTGCTAGGGTTCAGAGATGTATAAGTGCCTATATGAGGAAGATCTATGCAGTGAGCATCAGTGAAGCCTGTGTTTGGGTTGTGTGCAGTCAGGTTCTGTGAGCTTAGTTCATATGTATCATGTATCAGGTATTTGGGGTTTTGGATAGGATTTGTAGGAGCAGTTGGGTAGCAGCTAGGTTTAGATTAGGGACCTGGAGATTGTTGCAGTGCACCTAGTGCACTGTACTGGAGTTAACTGCTCAAAGCAGTAGTTGAGATGGGGGTGTGTGTCGAGTATCTAGATGTGAGTTCTTTAGTGTATCAGTAGGATCTGTGGGTTAGTGTATCAGTAGGATCTGTGGGTTAGTGTATCAGTAGGATCTGTGGATTAATGTATCAGTAGGATTTGCAAGTGTTTTCAGTGTGAGTACACTATATCAGTCGTGTCCTAGTATGGAGGGAAGGTTTTAGTGTCAGGTGACTGTATTAAGTAGTGGTAGTGTGGTGAGCAGTTTTGGTGTATATAATACAATCTCCAGGTGACTGTGTTAAGTATCAGTGAGGTGACTGTAAGGACACTTGTAGAAGCATGAAAAATATGCTGCAGAATTGTACGCATCATTTCAGTGATGTGTGGCATAAAATATAACTTCAGAGCCATCGGCGTACAACAGAGCTTTCTCGCTAAGTACAGCATAAATATAAGCTCAGGGACAACCCGCGTAGAGCAGTGTGTCCAAGCTGCTTCATCGTAAAAAGGTTGTTATGAGGCCTTTATGGCGTAAAACTCATCCGCTTTTAATGCAGCATGGAAGTGTACGAGGAACGCTTCGCATTCCTGGGAATGAACCAGTCAAATCATACAGTGAACCTGACGTTTAACTCCTGACAAAGAGTACTGCACAACTATCCAGACGACGGCTGTAATGATGGCGCGGCACAGCGACCCAAACCGTCGTTTAGTGATATTTCCCTGATACAAAGTGATTTACGCATACAAGGAAATACGCTGCCTAGTTTTACACAGGCGGATGTGAGCTTTTTATGCTCCGTAGAAGACAAACAGACTGCCACGTCAAAAGCTGCTCTTCGTACAGAGCTTGAGGCACGTCTCTGCATTTAATGCTCAGAAAGGTGGCAGATCTTCGAGACACGTCTCTGCATTTAATGCTCAGAATGGTGGCAGATCTTCGAGACACGTCTCTGCATTTAATGCTCAGAATGGTGGCAGATCTTCGAGACATGCCTCTGCATTTAATGCGCAGGATTGGGGCAGGTCTCTGTATTTAATGCAAGAGATTTGATTATATCTCCAAAAGCCATAATTTTCGCTAGTACGTCCATATCATCGCTTTTGCACATTACGCCATCAGGCTATTTTCAGCTATGGGAGCACGCTGTACGCTATCTCCTTGAAATACACCACCGGGCTATTTTCATCTATGAGGAGCACGTTGTACGCTATCTCCTTGAAATATGCCAACTCAGGCTACATATGCATTGGGGCGTATTAAGGCTATTTGGTCCATAATTTGCTCAAGGCCTCAGTCAAGGAAGGGGGATCAGCTATCTTCTATGCTAGATACCTATCTATGCAGCATCGGGCTTCTACACCTATTCGGCTTCTACGCCTATTCGGCTTCTACGCCTACTTGGCTTCTACGCCAGTTTGATGACTATTTGGCTTCTACGCCATGGTGACAGTTATTGGCTTCTACGCCAACCCTTTTTTTATGCGAGGGACAACTACCTACGTGGCTTGCATGCCGTGATCTTCGCAATAGTTATACGCATTATCTCTTAATGGGACACGCGTCACACGCTTATTAAGAAGATCATTTATACATGTGTAGCAATTATTGTAACCGTAGCGTAAAAAGTGCCATACTCTCCACTGCTCGACTTCTATGCTGACTGGATGGTTACTGTCACTAAAACCCTATAAATAGAGACCTCTATTGACAGAGGTCGAAAGGTGGACAAGTCGGAAAGAGTTAAAAGAAATCGAAGAACAGAGAGAGAAGAGCTTAAACAGAGAGTAGTGATCAACGATTTTGGCATCGAGCATCCACTCCCTCTTGCAATCTTTGAAGCATCTCCTTCTTCTACAGCGCTTCTTCATCATCGTGTGGTCTAAGGAATAAAGTGATCGACTGCAGATCAGACTCCTATAGCAATATTTATCCAGATTAAAATTGTACTTAACATCCTCGTATAGGATTAATAGTACTTCTTGTTTGTAAACCTAAGAAAGGGTTTTGTATAAACCTAGTTTTATTTCTTCCGTTTATTATCAAACAACACTGTGTGGTGAGCAGTTTTGATGAATGTATGAGTGTGTTAGTGTCTCAGTATTCAGTGAGTTCATTGTGTATCAGAGTTGGTTCAGTGAAGTGAGTGAGGTGTGAGTGTTTTGAATAGGGTGAAATGGGCTTTGGGGTACAGCAGTTAGAGTTGGTTAGCTGCCCTTATTTTGGCTACTTTGTGTATCCTGTTCAGTTGTATCTAGGTGTAGTTATGGTGGAGTTATTTTGCTACCTTGAGTATCCTATTCACTTGTGTGGAGTATCCTGGGAACTTTGTGTTTCCCTGTTATTGTTTCCTAAGTCTTTTTGTAGCTGCCCTATTCCAGTTCAGTAGCCTTAGGCTTGTTCTAGAGGTTAAGCCATGTGTGTGTAACTGAAAAATTAGACTGTGTACCTGGGAACCCTTGAATTCTGCCTATATTCCTATAATGTGTATTAGTGTTGAGCCATGCATGTGTAAGTATGAACAAATTCAGACTGTGTACCTGGTTGATTCTGCCAGTAGCCATAGCTTGTCTCAGAGATTAAGCCATGAATGTGAAGACCTGAACAATTTCAGGCTGTGAAACTATGTTTGTATGCACAAAACATTTTCCATTCCAAGAACTGAACTGTGGCTATACTTTGGAGCTCTGATACTCTTTAGGTATCAGTGTCAATACTAGTGTATCAGAGTATTGAAGGTGAGTTGAATTATTGAGTATTGGTTTGGGTTTTAGTATAGGTATTGAGATACCAAGGTAAGGAGTTACTTGAGTATTGGTTAAGGAACTAAGTATATATTATATCTATGATACGTAGTAAAAGGTATTGTCTAAATATAGTCTAGTATTGGCTAGGTATTAACTATTATAGCCAGAATACCTGAGTACGACCTAGCAAAACCTAGTACAACCAAGTGTTGACCAAGACAACCTAGTATGGACTTAGATATGACCTAGAAGCCTCGCATTTATTTAGTTAAACATGTTTATCCCTTTAATTCAGTATTTTGATATTGATATTGTCACGCCCCAGTCCCAAAATACGTAGGACTAGGAATACGTAACACGCCAGCCGTATGTATACGAACTCCAATATATGGAAACCATATACACACGTACGCTGTACATGAATATCCAATCCACAGTGGTAAATATATGTCATAACAAGTCACACGCAGTTCTATATCTCATCCACAGCACAAATAATAGAATAAAAAAAATCAATAACTGAATATCAAAGAAGTAGTCTCAAATAGTAGTCTCAAGTGTGATAGTCGGGTGGAAACAAATCCACTACCAATCGACTATAATAAACTACTAAAGAGAGAAGAGAATAAACTCTAATATAAGAATAAATGTCTCGAAAAGAATAGCAACTAAAATCTCTAAACAGCTGTAATGAATCACATATAATCAGAAGGTAAGATCTCCTCAGGCTGATAGGTAGCATCAGGTCCAGGTCCATACTCCTGCGGGTACTCCTGCTCACCTATATCAGGAAGGGACCAGGTCCTCAGAGGGACGTAACAAGATACAAAAAGTACATGCCAATAAAGTACTGAAAATAAACATCCATTAGGGTCGCCTAACCATCTATGTGAATGCAGTTTGAGAACAACTTTCTAACAAATGGGCTATCTGGCCATAAATAGGATTGGCATAGTTCTTTTGGAGATCCAGGGGCCTACAAAGGCACGACGACTTTCGAACGTCGGAGGCCCGCCATGATAATATATAGGGGTCATCATGACCGCGTATCTCCGGCGGAGCGTACGGGTTACACAAGGAAAGTGCAAAGGAGCCCAAATGCGGTACTTGTTGTTCTCTCCACCCAATGCTCTAAGCATGTCATGTCCATGACACGATAATACCTCTAATAACCGCCAGGTCTACTAGCATGCAAAGTTTCTATTGGCAGTTATCCCTATCCGTCGTACGACCTATACGTACCAGTGGCCAGCCGAATACGCAAGTCTGTGTCCTACATGTGACTCATACTCGTGTATGAATAGTATCATGGCCAATGAAACATAAATGCCTCATAAAAATGGGGTAGTCTCATAAAGTAGGTTCAATGCATATACATAAATAAAAATATAGTACGACGACACCGTCGTTGCACCCAAGTTTCCTTGGACGCGCAGTTTATATAGCAGTTTAAAATAAATAAACTAAATAACAGAAAATAAATATGCATGCCTCATATGGAATGTAAAAACAGTACAATGGCAAGGTATACTTGCCTGGCAAGAAATCTGTAAAGTGTACGCGCCCAAATGTCAAGGACACTGAACATGGAACTAAGGACTCCGATAAAATATCTTCGGATGCTGAAATAAACATCACCAACATTTTCGGAATGAGCAAAATAGCTAAAAAGCACATCCCTTTCGTCCAATTTGGACACAGGGGCAAAACGGTAATTTCGGATAAAAGTGGGGTCCACGTATGGCCCACTTTGCACCAAAAAGCGTGCCAAGGGTAATAGTCTCTAAATGGGACAAACTATTGGTCAAACAACTCTAGATGTCAATATGAACCCAACGGTATGTCCAAATATGGATTCCGATGGGCCGAACAGAATTATGTCCAAAAAGTCAACTGTGGGGCCCGCCAATTGACGATTTCGTCAACCGTCTCAGAATTGCATGAAATTTGGGTCACAGGACCAGCGCGTTACCACGAGTCCAGTGGCGCAAGTTTCGTCGTAATCTGACAAGCGTGCACAAAATTCGTGCGAGTTCCACAAAAGTTGCGATACGAAATGTGTCTGCAGATACGGCCTGATTCCGGCGCGTACACGCGTCCGAATCAGTCCCCACAAAATTTCACGTGTCCGGTTACGCTGTATGCAACATGCGGTACACTTGGTACACGGCGGGGCGGTCCCGTTTGGCGGAGCGTGCTTCGTTTTCCAACTTTTGGAAAACCGGAAAAAGTGGGTGCGCGCAGTTTTGTGACGAATTTAACTATGTCCACAGCGACTAATAGCATAGGGTTATTTAACAGAAAATAAACTAGGTCAGGTATTCTACAGGTATCAAAAAGAATCACCGAATTCGGATCTCTGTGGTGGGAGATACGAACTAGGCAATATGGGTGGTCATTATGGAATTCTGCGATTCCAGAATTGGGTCTATCCGTCCACTTTGGACGCTGTTTTTCACCTAGGGGCACACGTTTTCCGAGGTTGGCTATAAAACGAATATTGGAGAGGGTTAAGGGATGATCATACCTATGAAAACGGAACAGCGTTTGGTCGAGCGAGTCGACAGAAAATCGCGCCGGAGTGAAGGTGCCTCGAGTGGGAATCTGCAGGGCGCGAGGTCGGAGTCGACGGGATGGTTGGATGGCTTGGCGGGGCTTCTCTGGCTGCGGTGACGGCTCTAGATGGGAAAAGAAGGGTCTGGAGATTTAGGTTAAGGTTTTGGGAGTTTATATATATATATATATATATATATATATATATATATATATATATATATATATATATATATATATATATATATTATACAGGAAGAGAGAGAGGGTGAATAGGAGCGGGTTGGATGAAGCCGCTGAAGAAGGGTCGGGCAAAAGGGGGTTTGGGTCCTTAGGAAGCAATTCGGCTGAAGGGGGGCGGGTCATTTGGAAGCAAGTGGGCGGAAGGTTGCTGGCTGCTGCATTGTTGGAAGTTAAGCAAAATGCTAAGTAAAGGAATAGTAGTTAGGAATGTTAGTATTTACTATTATTATTATTATACTCATTATTAGTTAATTCCTATTAGTTAAGCTTATTTAATTAATTCTTTTCTTAATCTTTTCTTTATAAAATATATATATACATATATATATATTTGTATATATATATATATATATATATATATATATACACTCATAAGAATATTTATAGGTTAGGGTAATGCACACCGTTGGCTAGCAACTGCTCAGGGGGTCTCCTACATGGAATAAATTCCGAAAAATTCCTGATGGTCCCATAAGTCATCTAAGTGCCCGAACACCTAAAATAAAAATTATTAAAAATCAATTTCTCCTATTTAGACCTAATTACTATAATTTAATTAATAAATAATAAATAAAAGGTATATACGATTTTCTAGGAAGGGGGTTTTACAGATATTCCATAATTAGGTAATTATGATCTCGCCTCGGACTTCGATTCTCATACCTTCCTCGGGACCACAGGCGAGTACATTCTCTGACGGTTTTCGTTTTGTTGATTAATTCTATAATTCTAGTTGTATTATATACTTGACTCTGACACTGTGGATACACGGGTTAGCACCCTATATACCCGTCATGAGGAGTCGTGATTGGAATCCATCGTGCTAGCTGGGGATGGGGAAATATTAGCAGATTATGTGATCATACCCCACCTTACATGCATCATAGCTCACCCCACACTTCACGTCGGGTGTAGCCTGACCATTTACATGCCTCATAGCCTGATATATATGATTAGCCTGACTATTGCTCGTATCATAGCTAACCAGATGGTTAGCCTGACCTCACATGTATCATAGCCAATCATATATATCAAGCCTGATCTCGCCCCAAGTCGATCACATAATAAACTGATATTTCAAACACTTAGCAAGATGTTTATTCTTTATTTCAGATTACTTGTTCTAGCAACCACTTATATTTTTATTCATTGCTAGATGTTCTATTGCTTATTTCATATTCTCTAGTACTCTATATTTTTAGTATTTCTTCCATCTTGTATTCCTTACACTGTTTATAGTTTTTGTCAACATAAATGAAACTGTTGTTTAGTATCTGTGCTTCGCTCCAATCCTGACTGGATAACATTTTCAGAGGACTTGGAGGATTTCTGCCCTACCCACTACGGCCCGGGAGCAGAGGAAGATTTCATACCAGAAATTCCAGAGGAGTTACCCATCTTAGAGGAGATTCTGCCCACAGGCATTTAGACTGTCCTATTTATGTATCATTATTCTAGAACTGAGATCTGGATTGTATTATTATGGTGACTTTTGGTGGACATCTAGACTCTAGATTTGTGATGTATTTATATTTGTGTATGACTTATGTCAGAACTCTTATCCTTATTTCTCATCGTGCCATTTACTTTCAAATAGCCTTGTGATTGAGTATATTATAAACTGCTGATTCATGTATTATCATTGTCCTCCCTGTGGAGTTGAGACCTTTGACAGGATGAGTTATGTTTGAGACCTAGATAGCGTTCTACCGCCGATGCTGCGGCGTAGGCTGGACGTACCCACGGCTCATGCCCAATTTCTGGGTGCG